>JAMZAV010007353.1:0-30433 GCA_024449915.1 Sweltsa coloradensis | reverse complement strand
TCCTAAGACATGAACTGATGGACTTAAGTCCAAATCAGAAGTTAAAAAAACTTCTGACTTTAAGGAATCGAACCCAGGACCTTCTGCATTGGAAGCAGATACGCTAACAACAAGACCAACGAGCCACACAATGATCTAAGTTCTAATCTATCTATCTAATCTATCTAATCTAAATCTAAGTGTGCCACATGATTGCAATACTAAATCATGATCAATCAACTTGGTAATCTGAAGATGCTAATTAATCTATTGAAAACCAACTATAATGTAAAACAACTATAAGATAATGACCCACTTAATAATAATAATAATCAAAACTCATTTCCACCAATGTCGGGTTGAGTGGTGTTCTTCACACCGATATCTAGGGCACGAAACTATTTTTTGCCGAGATTGCCAGGCTCAGCGTTTCTTCATCATCATCATCATCATCATCATCATCATCATCATCATCATCATCATCATCATCATCGTCATCTTCATCCTGCATCATCTGCTTCTCCACCAATTTTCTCCACTCCTTCCTGTCCTCCCACAGCTTCAATTCCGTCACCTGGTTCCACGATTCACCTCTCTCTTCAACGTCTCCTTCGATCAATCTTCCCCATCTTTCTCTCGGTCTTCCTACTTTTCTTTTACCTTCCTCTCCTGCTTCGAAGTCTCGTCTTGGGATCCTATCCATATCCATCCTCTTCATATGACCAAACCATCTTAAACGTTCCCTTCCTATTTTAAACCTCAACTTCTCCAGACCTAATTCCTTTCTTATAACGTCGCTTCTAATCCTGTCCAGTTTTGTAACTCCCTTTATACTTCTCAAAAACTTCATCTCTGCTGCTTCCAACTGACTCTCTTCCTTTGATCCAACTGTCCAAGTTACTGCACCGTAAGTAAGTATAGGTATGAAGTATGCTTTATAGAAAAGAACCTTGCATCTCTGTGGAAACAGCTCGTTCCAAAGCAGCTTTCACACCAGTTGATAAAATCCTTCGGCTTTTTGTACCCTAGCTGTTACTTCTCTATTTACTTTAGCATCTTTTGTCAAGATACTTCCTAGGTACTTAAATTCTTCCTTTTCTTCTAATAATTTTCCACGAAGTCTTAACTTTTCTTGATTCTTAGGCATGCCTTTTATATCCTTTTTCATAACTAAACATTCACTTTTATTCTGACTAATACTTAACCCAAACTCTGTTGCAACTACATTCCATCTATCCACCTTTTCTTGCACCTCTTCAACACTCTCACCCCAAATTAAGACATCATCGGCAAAAACTAAGGTTCTAGTGTCTCTTCCGTCTATATTCGGTTCCACTCTTCGTAGTATTTGATCCATTACGACAGTAAATAGAGTCGGTGATAAAACACTACCTTGCCTCAGTCCCTCATTTATTTCAAACCAATCTGATCTACCCTCATTTGTCTGAACACAACTTGCACTCCCTACGTATGTACTTTTTATCCTCTCTATCAAACCTCGTCCAACTCCCTTTTGCTCCAGACATTCCCATACTTTTCCTCGAGGCAGGCGATCGTATGCCTTTTCAAGATCTAAAAAGACAATATGCATTCCTTTTCCATTTTCCCATCTTTTTTCCATGATTTGGCGGATAGAAAATATTGGATCGATAGTGGATCGCCCACTTCTAAATCCATATTGTTCCTCTCTTAGACTTGGTTCGACAACCTCCTTCAATCTATGTTCTATTACCTTTTCAAAAACTTTAGCACACTGACACATAAGGGTTACTCCTCTATAGTTTTGACACTTCTTCCTATCACATTTTTTAAACAAGGGTACAATAATTCCTTTCTTCCAATCTTCTGGTACTTTCTTTTGCTTCCAGGCTGCACTAATTACTCGGAATAACCATAACTTTCCTTCAGCGCCGGCTGATTTAATCATTTCCACTGTAATTCCATCCACTCCTGGAGCTCTACCATTCTTCATTGCTCCTAGCGCACGTCCCACCTCTTGTTCAGTTACCTCTATCTCCTCATCTTCTTCACTCTTTTCTATTTCTATTTCTTCCAAATTTGATTTTGGTGTTACATTCAATAGGTCTTGGAAATACTCTCTCCACATGTCTTGTATTTCCTGTGGATTATTAGTGACTTCTCCATTATTATTTTTTTATTTACCATAAGCTTTTGATCCTCTGTTTGCTGTCTTTTTGACTTTACCAATCCATAAATCATTTTCTTGTTCCCCTGAAAATCAGTTTCTAGCTTACTAGCAAATTCTTTCATTGTTCTATCTTTTTCCTCTATCACAATTTGTTTCACAGCTGCCTTGCACCTACGGTACTCATATTCATGTTCTTCAGACTTGTCATCTTCTTTCTTCTTCCATGCACGCTTCTTCTCCCTTACTGCAGTCTGTACCCTGTCATTCCACCATCGAGTTTCTTTCTCCTTCCTTCTCCCACTGGCTCTTCCACACAACTCCTCTGCACTTAATTAATTTTTTTTAATAAACTACCCAATGCCTTGAAGGCTATTAACTCGAGAGAGCAGGTAAAGCAGTATAATTATGTACATATTAGAAAACTGTTTTTACTCTGTGGCCGATTATTTAGATATGCCCTAAAATGTTTTTTTTTTACAGAAAGATGGTGGGTGTATATTGTTTAATTGTGCTATCGGTTTTCAACTTTTAGTAGTGAGGCATAAGTTTTTCTTACGTACTGTTGTAAATGGTACATTTTTAAAAGTTTTTTTAAACTCATTTGACAATTTCTGATATTCACCTGTTTGTGACATGCACATGTGTTAATTGGATGAAGGCTTGTTAATAAATAAATTAAACTATTTTGTACAGGTTTATATAAAATATGCAAGTTCAATAGAGTTTGCTGTCAAAAGATTTAAATAATAATAAACATAAATATGACAATTAATTTAAGCTCAGTGAGAAAAAGTGATTTTAAAATTACAGCAATGAAAACCTAGTCTATTTGACCCCCCCCCCCCCAACTGTCAATATTATATTAGCATGTATTATAATATTTTTTAGTTACCAATTGATTAAAAATCTAATAAATAAGTCTTTACAAACTGTTTGTGCAATCTTACTTGGCTCCCAACAGCACACACACGGATTCCATGACGAACTTGACGAGACGCGGTGGTTTCTGGAAGACTTTCAGCTCGTTGATGTCGTTCTTGTTGAGAGATTCAAGTGCCTTGGTCGCCGCTTCCATGGCGGGCATCGCGAGGTCCAAGTCTCGCTGGGCCTCGTCCGCCAGCTCCTGTGTCTCCGCCGCTTTCACCTGACAAACAAAGGGTTGTTTTGAAGTTGATTGAAAATGAATTATTAGAATGACTATTCCTTCAAATACCTCATGGTCATGGGTTATCTAAAAAATCTATGCAGGGAAAATGACCCTCACTCACACTTAGCCCAAATAACAAATAAAGGATTATTAGATGACTATTTTTCTACAATTAACTTTACTTGACTTCATCTTACAGATGCATAGATTTTAAACAGTTAAAGAATTACTTAGGAATACTGGGCCTCATAAAAGTACAGCCCGAATAATTAATATAAACATATTAGCAACCAGCAAATAATAATGTAACTAGGGAAACGCCAAAGTCGTTGTTAGACGAGTGAGTAAGCCATGTGTTGAGTACCCGGTAACATTACTTTTCTTCCCCCTACCTTAGGCCTCCCTAGCCTATCATAGGCTACAGTGGAGCATTATGGCCCAAACTATGACCTAAACTTAAATACAGTAAGAACTCTCTTATCCGAGTTGGATGAGACCGGGGGCACCTCGGATTTGCGAAAAACTCGGATGGCGCGTTTCATTTGTTTATTTGCTCTCGTAGCATAGCCTGATGTGGTAAAATGATATATGAGTATGACACATGTAATGGATAAAGGAACATAAAATACACACGATACACTTCATACAGGGTATACTAAATGATTTAATAGCTTGTAAATCAAGCTCACAAACACACATACACAATTAGGCCTACATGTCGTAATAAAAACGTATGTCTAGGCCTAAACTCGACGCAGTAGGCCTAGGCCTAGGCCTACAATGCAAACATAGGCCTAGGCCTAGGCCCTAGTTCTCTTTCTCATGTGGGAAAACCTCTCACTACTATGCCCGCGCTGAAGCTCACGACGCAAGATAAGTCTGGGAAAGAAATAAGATAAGCCCAGGAATAACAATTCAATGCGTTGTGATTACGAATTTCGTGAATCGGTTGAAACATGATTGCATCTAGTTCCACAACGACCATCTTTGAACAGCTGAGTGTGAGATGGCTATTGGCTGGATCGTATGCGCACGCGCAGGCGCGCGACGCACACTGACCTCTATATGCTCAGTGGGTGACACTGACGCTTACCGGCGATGCGCCCGACGCACACTGACCACTGAACTCTATATGCTCAGTACACTGATGCACACTGCTCGAAAGTCGAGATATATCGCCGATCTATCTTCTTTGCACTCACTCGTAAGGCATGCCTACAAATGTATGCGAGTACATTTAAAAAAGTGCGGCGCCGCGTCTGTAATTATTTTTATGTTTTATTTACGTATTTAAAACTTTAATTTTTTTTTTTTGGCGGCTCGGCTAACACGGTACATCGGATAAGCGGAGATCGGATAAGAGAGTTCTTACTGTACCATATTATTTATATGAGTATTATAATCAAACTTAAATGCAAATGTTCCTGCGTACTCAACACATGACTTTCTCACTCGTCTAACAACGACTTTGGCATTTCCCTAGTCGAGTTGGCTAAAGCGCCCTTAAAGCCGAAATGTGAGAGACGTGGGTTCAATAGTCGGGAAAGATTTTGTAATTACTGGATTGTATTTTTCAATTATTTAACATGTTTTGAAATGTATATAACGCAGTGTAGTCCATGATCTGTGACAATACTATGGAAAACATAGCCAGTACGAAATACGTGAAAATATTGCAAGGTTTACTCAATCTACGAGCGGAATTTGGGGGTACCTTGACGTCCAACATTCGATTAACCTTGGACACGGCATTTCACAGCCAGGTAAAAAACAAAAAAAAATATTATTTCAAAATGAAAACCATTGTCGTTAAAATAATTCCTATACATTTCAACGTATTTTTCAGTTTTTTATTTCTTGCAGGTTTAAATCGCAACAGATTGTGCTCATTTTGTTAGCAGGTCTAAGTTACCTGTTCACGGATGTCTGTTTAAAATTTCAGCTCAATCTATTTGGCCGTTCGGCCGTATGAGCCCGGACAAACAGACAGAAGACAGACAATGCTCACGGCCAAGGCCCGATCGAGTAGCGTTAGGAAAGACTTACGTTCGCTACGCTCACTCGTCTAATAAACTTATGGGTTGCTAAATGTGAATGGGGCTATGCCTTTTCCTAGCAACCTTAACGAATCAATGTGTTAAAAGTTAAAACAATAAAAAAATAAATAGGTAAATATGAATAGGCCTATAGATTTATCTCAGAGACTTTCCTAATTCTATTATCTATATCTATAACTAAATTGAGAGAAAGATTAACTCAAGAAGACGTTGGAAAACGAGCTTAAGTGTGGGAGCATGTGGCAGAGTAAAGCTGTGGATGGACAGAAGAGAGTGGAGTAAATTGGTGGAGAGGAAGGAGTTAGATGATGATGCATAACTCAGTTGAGTTGGGTTGAGTGGTAGTTTTCCACCATTATCTAGGGCATAAAACCGTAGATACTAAGCTTGCCAGACTCAGTGTTTCTTCCTCATGATTATTTATTATTTAAAAAAAAAAAATTGTATTTAGTCTGAAACATACTAAGCATTATTCTCCCCCTCTCTTCCCACCCCCTCCTTGTCTCTCAACTTTCACCCCCACCCCTAGCCAACAGCTAGCCTAGTTTTAAGTTGGAGCTCAGTCTCTCTCTCTCCGCTCACTGAGAAAGGTCTCGTGAACCGAAAACGTTTTGTTAATTGTTAATATGTAGTTTTTGTGTTTGTCTTTGTCTTTTACGTTTTACATCGTGGCCTACCACTCCACTTCAAGTAAGTTATCTCTTATCACTAAGCCTTACATTTATTGACCAGCAAACCAAAAATGTAGCCTAACAAATTAGCTCTAAATCTAATTTATTTTTATTTTGTCTTTACTAGTAAGCCCAATGTCTTATTAAAAACTGAACTAATGAGACCAAAATTATAAATTCCTCCATCAGACTTGAACAACTCACCTTTACGATTGCCTCGTCTGCCAAGACAGTCTGGCGCACCTTATCAGCCTGACCCTGTTCCTTGGCCAAGTTCTTCATTAGCTCTGCGGTTGCAGCAGACTTCTTCAACAGTTCTGGTTCCATAGCGGTGAGCGTAACTCTCATCGTATCTACCAAGGAATTCGTTTCGTATAGTTTCTATAACAAAAGCCATTCGGTTACAAATTTGCAATGAGTTCACAATACGAAAGGGACTTACAATGTAGAACGTCCCGGTTTGGGTAGAGGTTTATAACTTCTGAAATATATATAAACAATATTATCAATATTATGATGAACCCTGATTTGTGGCCAACCAGTTGACTTCTTCCAAATATCAATTTGCTGGTTGAGTGGTTGGCCATTGTGCACTCATCAATGCAGGGCTGGTTTTGAGAAACTTTGATCTGTATTTAATGTACTCGATTATAAGCCACCATCGATTAATGGCCGCACAATTTAAACAGTACTTTGAGTTCAAGTAATGGCCACACTCAATTTTTTAAAGATAATATTTTTTCATTGATATGCAGCCTATACTCACATAAATACAAAGTGGGCCCCTAAAAATTTGTTCTGTAACCAAGTGCGCTGACTATAAATCCAAATTATTTCTTTGATACCTTTAATCCATTTGAAATCCGATCTCGTTTCTTTGTAGTCTTTTCTTTCTTGACTTTAAGAATGTTCTTGTACAACTTGAGCAGTTCTAGGTAGCTGCTGGGAGTGGTGTAATAATGTCGACGCATCTCGGCATAGAAGCGGTGAGTCATCTTCTCCACACTCTACAATACAGAGAATTATAAATTAGGCTAACTATATCTTCCCTACTGTATCCGACTAGAGGTAGCCTCCTACTCACCACCAGACTTTTGAATCTCGAAATACTTTTCCTAATCTTTTAACACATTATGTATGCATTCATACCAAATGGTTTATGCACCCCTATTCATCTAAAGTAAATTATGTTTCTCTCCAACCTTTGATTTATGACGGTGGCTGTACATTAGAGGGCCAACATGCTGGCATTACTTAGGCCTACTCGTGTTTACTCACATTTACTTTACTTATGTAATGTTTATTTACTAGTTACTAGCCTACTTAGGTACTCATGTTTTTCTGTGTTATGCACATATTTTCATGTTTCTATTTATTTACAAATTCGGCAGCCTCCATCACTTCTCGAAGGTTAAATGTTGGCTAGCTTAACATAATCGATGTATCTACGCATTATTATTTGTGATGCATACAACTTACTTCATGCACTGTGACGCAGATGGCCGCGATATTGTTTGTGGTTTCCTGGTCCGTGATATCCTTGAGCGAGCTCTGAGCGACCGACAGCAGCGCTTCCTGTGGCCACGCGACGAACCAGTCGATGGTGCAGCAGTTGACGAGAGACGGAAACATCCTGCATCGCCTCCTGAACGCGTCGCCGACCGGACTCATGCAGATCACAAGGTGGAGTTTGCTTCTCACTTTGCTGATGAAGTAGTCGAACAGCGCGTCTCGGTTCCCTTCAGATATCCCCGCTTCCTTGGCCAGAGGGCGTACACCCTGGATCACCTTCTCCAGCTCGTCAGACTCAAACAGGTTGGGCACTTCACCTACGTAACAGCAGTGCAAGTTGGGACATGCTAGCACCATTTAACATTACGGTATGTCAAACACGAAGAAAAAATATGGCATCTAGATTAGACCTGATGAGCAGTCTATATATTTAGGAATATTTAAATAAGCCTAACCATAAAGCAGATCTGTGCAAATATTGAGTTTATTAGACGAGTGAGCGCAACGAACGTAGTCTTTCCTAACGCTATACTCGATCGGGCCTTGGCCGTGAGCATTGTCCAATGTCTGTCTGTCTGTCCGGGCTCATACGGCCGAACGGCCAAATAGATTGAGCTGAAATTTTAAACACACATCCGTGACCAGGTAACTGAGAACTGCTAACAAAATGAGCAATATCCGTTGCGATTTAAGCTCACAAGAAATAAAAATGTGAAAAATTTGAACTTAGATTGCAAATGTTTAAAATACCCATTAGTAAAATAGAACACAGCCTGTGAAAGTTTGCGATCAGATGAACCAAGTAAATGTTTATTTTGTTTTCATTATGCATGGCTTCTGTCATTCTGTAAATGATGCTGGGCCATTGCTGGCTATCAAGGATACTATTATACACTTTGTTTGGGCTGGTGATGATCTACACGAAACAGTGCGACGTATTTTATCTCGCATAACATCAGCTGGTAAGTATAGATGAATATAGATTATTCATAGATCAGGGTATCCGACAAATAACTGTATAGTTACAAATCTAACCTGATTCACTTAGGTCAGCTAAAACACCCAGGGCCCCGATTCATGTACATTTTTATCCCGGTATAAGCAGAGTTAGGTGGTATAAGTGCGGTATAACTCCGAATCCAATTCATGAAGACTTATCCCGCCTCGCACGGGCATAAGAAAATATGTAAACAAATGGCGGACATTTTAAATTTTGCGTCTATGTGTAAAACGAGAAAAGTTGTCATTCCCCTCATAAAACAAATCAGAAACCGTCCCGGGCCTAGGCCCAGATGTAGAAAATTATTCATAATACAACAGTGTAGGCCTAAAGTTCGATTAGGCTATAGGACTAGATAAAATTTATACTAACATAACACGTTTGACAAGCCCTTGGCCTCTCCTAGGCAACCCTAGGCTTGCACGACCTTGTTTTGACACAAATCCCGCACAAATAACTAGTTTTGATTACTAAAAGCCTTATGCAGATGAACAATAGTATGATAGTCCTAGGCTATTCCAAAATTTACGGCAATAATACGCCTTTTCTTTACTTTTAATGATCTCACACAATCTTCTGTCAATAAATAAAAATGTGAAACAAAAGATGGTGCAAATTTTTAGTGTTCTTTTGCAAATCTGCTGATTTACATGGCTGTGGAATGCAGTGGAAAAAACATTTGTTGTACTTGTTGTTGGATTGAAAATTTCTGATTGGATGAGAGTTGCTCAGACTTAACCAGGCCTTATCCTGCCATGTCCTGCATTATACCGTCCTTATACCACTTATACCCGGGATAAATGTACATGAATCGGGGCCCAGGCGTTCAGGTGCAACTCTGTTGAATTATACGCTAAAATACATCGCGACGGTGACAATGAGCAAGACAAAGACAGAAGAATATTAAACATAAAGCAGACGGAGACGGATAGTATCGGGAGAATGCCTAGCAACTACGACTGCTATCCATGGACTTGCTGACATGAGACTTTTCGGGTGCATTCGACTTGATCGGGAAGCGCGCTCGCTCTCTCTGACTTCGGAACTCGAGCTGGCAACATCATCGGGACGACGTGTGATAGTGTGATAGTGTGTGTGCGTACAAGTACAGAGAAGAGGGTCGACTTCTAGTGGAGAGGGATCAGCATTCACCCCTGGAACGATCTGAGTTGTTTGGTGACCGCCTCTGAGCTTCGGGAAGGTTGTGGTAAGCCAAGTCATGTTAATTTAACTTCAGGTCAATCGGGGTCATGATTGGTTGTGACCAAGCCACGTGGTAGTCACGCACATGCTGGAGAGTAGGCAGTACCGCGCACTCATTCTTTAGTTCCATTCTGTTGCCTAATTAATAAATGGGTTTTGTTATTCACTATGAATCTGGTATTCTGATTTGAGTATTAAGTTACCCTCTGACCGGTAGTAAGATCCCTACATGTTAGTAGCTAGCCTAGGGATTGCAGGACAAGCTACGAGCCCCCAGCCAAGCGGCCGTTGTACTGAGGGTCCTGGGTTCCTGACAAGGTGAGGTCTCTGTTGTATGCTTCATCTGATGTTTAGACAGGACAGTATGAGAAGGCTAGTCTGACTACATGACAATGGTGGAGGCGCCGTTTTCTTTTAAATGGTTGTTTTGAGTTAAGGTCAGAGGGTGTGTATTGAATTAAATTCAAAAATAATTTTCCAAAAATGTTTCGATTTTATTTTGTTGTCGAGTGTGTTGGTACTGGCAAGTGCGTGGTAACGTGGTGAGAGGTCATCGCTCGAGAGGTGGCTAGCACGTGTGCTAATGACTTGGAGAGTGCGATTCTGCAATTTTGCTTGAATAGCTCGTGGAATATCTGAGTGCAGTGCGCGTATTGTTATGTGGTTAACAATGGTGATTTTTGATTTGTGTATTTTGTTGTGCTGATGTCGGACGTTCCATCTCAGAGAGAGTTAAGGGTGTTGTTACGAAGATTAGGGGTGCCTAGTTGCTCTGATTTGTCACCGTTAGAGAGGTTGTTGTTGTGGGCTAGAGAGCTAGAGATACTAACTACAGGAGAGGTATCTGACGACGCTGTGGGTACACCATTACCATCAGAGAGTTCAGATAGTTCAGATAGCTCGGATAGTCCAGACGCGGAGGGAAAGCACGTGGATAAGAGTCGTTTGAAACGTGTGAAGGGAAAAGAAAGCAACATGCAGACTTCACAGTTTTTTCCGTCTAAATTTAAATCTAGTGAGGATGACGCGGATCGTTGGGTGGCAACATTCGAGAGAATAGCGAAAGCTAATGGTTGGGATGATGCTAAAAAAGTTTTGATGCTACCCTTACATTTGTCGGGCACGCCGCTCAGTTGGTATGAAACGATTGAGGAACGGGCAGCAGTTGAGGCAGCAGCGGAAACACCACCAGGGACCGGGTTATTAAAATGGGCAGATGTAAAGTCGCATTTTATTCAGGTGTTTGGTAAACATAAGGACGACTTGCCGCATTGGATACGGTTGTTGGGCAGTAGAGTTCAATACTTAGGGGAATCATCTGAAGATTATATGTTTGATCGGTTGAGGCTGTGTGATAGGGTGAACAGTAAAATGAGTAATGCAGAGAGGGTGGGTTGGTGCATTACTGGACTGCGACCTGATCTGAGGGAAGGGGTAGTTGGGAAGTCATTTCCAACTGTAGAGAAGTTGTTGGAGTCGTTGCAGGAAGTGGAAACTATTAGAAATAGTGCTCCCCCTCCTGTATTATCTACTGTTGTTGCGCCAGTAGTAGGGGCTGTGGATTCAACAGTGGCGCAGTTGGCGGACTTAGTTAAGGATCTGTCGAAGCAGGTGGCATCTCTTGCTGCACGATTGGATAAATCAGAGTCTGGTGGGGCTCAGCGTAGTAGTCAGTCGGGGCAGAAAGAGGGTGGTTTTTGTAGGACAAATCAGCGGAATGCTGGTGGTCAACCGGTGTGTTATGGATGTGATAAACGTGGACATTTTCTTAGGGATTGCCCAGGTTTTAAAACATTCAGAGCGCAGCAGGGTGGTCAGGGTGCTCCTAATCAGGGTGGTTCAGAGGAGGCGGGGCCGTCTTCCAGAAGTCAGCAGGCGTCGGGAAACGAATAGCCGAGCCGGATAGACAAGGGACTCCGGTGGGGCGTAAATGGACACATTCGGGAGATATAGGGGTACATAACATGGCTGGAACAGCGCAATGTCATGAGGTTCAGAGGAATCAGGAAGTTTGTCAGGGGTGCGGACAAATAGGGCATGTGCGAGAAGAGTGTTCAGTTTTTTGGGAAAGGGATGTTCATAGGCAAGTGTTTTTGCATGAGTTTCCCAAATTGTATGCATCTCTCCTGAAGGGTTCAACTACCCCTTGTGAAGTTCAGAGACGACAGGTACCTAGAGTTGACAGTTTGTTGACAGCTGAGGAGACGCTCGTGCCGAATGTAGGTCATGATGATGTACAGTCGGATTGTGTTAGTAGTAGTGCTGATCAGAGGTTGTGTAGTAATGTAAGAAATGTAAATAGTACAGTTGTAAATAGTGACAGATGTGTTGTTGAAGAGGATATAGTGGTTATCCGCACTATTGGAGCATTGAAGATAAGTGTTAATTTGGATAACACATTGTTGCACACATTGTTAGATACGGGTGCGGGAGTGTCCTGTATAAATGCAGACAAGGTGTCGCATTTACAGCTAACTCCAGTTTCGGGATTATTACTACGGACTGCTAATAATGCATCGTTACAAATAATGGGTAAAGTCCAGGGGGCTCCGTTATTAATTGGAGACGTATTATTTCCAGCTGATTTTATTGCTGTTAATGGTTTGTCAGTTGACTGCATTCTCGGTAATGATTTTAGTTTGAAATATGGGGTTGTTATAGATTACAATCGGGAAAATATAACTGCGTTCAATGGCAGTGCGCATATTAGTATTTCGTTTGGTAGTAATAATCGATGTCATGAATTGCAAGATGAGGTAAATTCAGCTGAATTCTTGAATAATATTCAGGTAGACGAAGTTAAACCTCCGTGTTTAGTAGTGGCACAAACAACATGTTTGGCAGCAGGCGGAATGTCTGAGATTTCATTTAAAATCGAAGGTGACATGTCCTATGGAGCATATGTGTTCGAGCCCAGACTGGTGTTATTGCAGAATAAAGGATTGATTATACCTAGTTGTTTTGTAAGACAGGAAACTAGTGGTGTAATATGGGTGGCTAATGTTTCGCCTAAAGATTGTCGTTTATTTGAGGGTGACATATTAGGTGTCTTGACTGAGGGAGATAGGCTTAGTGGAGCTGACACGTGCCTCATGGCTGAGGAAACTTCGCGCGACGATGATGAAACACGTGCGTCGGTCATTGGCAGAGCGGACGGAGCGGACAAACAGGAAACGCTTACACCAGCAGGACTACTGAATGCGAGAGACGCAGTGGCGGATATAGAGCAACTTGACATTTCTACATCATTATCAACAGAGGCTAGAAATAACTTGAAAGAATTGTTAATTAAATTTCATGGGGCTTTTGCATGGTCTTTGGATTTGATGGGTCGTTGTACTGTGGGAGAATATGTCATAGACATGGCGGATAAAACACCTGTTCGTAAACAGCCATATAAAGTCAGTCATCGCGAGAGAGAAATTGTAAGAGAACAGATCGATGGAATGTTAAAAGCAGGCGTGATCAGACCTTCCGAGTCGGAATATGCGAGTCCTATTGTATTAGTGCGAAAGAAAAATGGAAAAATTAGAATGTGCTGTGATTTGAGGGAATTAAATAAGAAAATACGAACTTGTTCGTTTCCTAGTGCAAACATTGAAGATGTTCTTTCGTATTTGACTGGGTCTAGGCTATTTTCTACATTAGACCTATTCTCAGGGTTTTGGCAAATTCCTATGGCTGAGGAATCTAAAAAGTACGTAGCTTTCACTACTCCAGTTGGTTTATTTGAATGGAATGTTTTACCGTTTGGTTTGAAATCAAGTCCGGCAATTTTTGAATCAACTATGGACAAAGTGTTAGGTTCGTTGAAATGGTTGTGTTGTCTTTGTTATTTGGATGATATAATTGTTATGGCTGAGGATGAGGATCAACATCTGGAAAGGTTAGAAATGGTTCTTCAAAAATTTGTGAATGTAAACATGACACTTAATCCGGAGAAGTGTGCATTTGGATATAGTCAAATTAAGGTTCTTGGACACATTGTTAGTGATAAGGGAATATCACCGAACCCTGACACTATTAAGGCAGTAATGGAATTTCCAACACCAACGAAGTTAAAGCAAGTAAGGAGTTTTGTGGGGTTATGTTCATTTTTTCGGCGTTTTGTTGAAAACTTCAGTGTCATTGCGAAGCCGTTGACTGACTTAACGAAGAAACAAGTGAAATTTGTTTGGGGTGTAGACCAGGAAAATTCATTCAGGACATTACAACATAGGCTTGTTACGGCCCCTGTTTTGCGCCATTTTTCGCATACAGCGCCGACTCAGTTAAGAACAGATGCGTCTAAGTATGGTTTAGGGGCTGTTTTAGTTCAACAATTTGATTCTGAGTGGCATCCTATAGGATATGCTTCGAGAAGGTTATCTAAAGCCGAGTCGGGATATACTGTATCAGAATTGGAATGTTTAGCGGTGGTGTGGAGTGTCAAATATTTTAGATCGTTTTTGTATGGACGTAATTTTCAGGTAGTGGTAGACCATCACTCTTTATGCCAGTTACGGAAGCACAATGTTGCTGGGGGGAGGTTATTAAGGTGGTCGATCGCTTTGATGGATTTTGACATGGAAATAATATACAAAAATGGGAAGCTACATTTGGATGCGGATTGCATGTCACGACTATTGCCTGGTGATGATGAAGCGGAAGATAATGATGAGGATGAGTTAGAAATATTCACAATGGCGGTAGATATTACTGATATGGCAAGATTACAAAGAGAGGATGACGATTTGGCTGAAATCATGGACGCTATGGTAGATCAAGATAATTCGACATCAAAAATTCGTAGAAAGACGAGAAGTTTTATTTTGGAAAATGGCATTTTATACAGGAAAAACTTTGTGCCTAATGGACAAGAGAAGTTGCTAGTTGTGCCAAAAAATTTAAGGGTGGAAATTTTATATGAGCTCCATGACAGTCCGGCATCTGGGAGTCATCTCGGATATATGAAAACCTTTGGTAAAGTACGACAACGTTACTATTGGGAAAACATGTCCCGGGATATAGAACGTTATGTGAGATCCTGTGGAGATTGTCAATCTAAGAAAAGTCCTAGATTAAAACCTGCTGGGATGTTGCAACCGATAGAAGTGGCGGAATGATGGTCGATGGTCGGGATTGATTTGCTGGGACCCCTAAGACTATCTAAGGGTGGAAATCGATGGATAGTGTGCGCCACTGATTATACAACGAAGTGGGCGGAAGCTAAAGCTTTGCCGACTGGGACAGCAACTGATGTAGCGCGGTTTATAGTAGAAGATGTGATTTGCCGTCATTCTGCGCCTAAGGTTTTGCTATCAGACAGAGGGCAGGTCTTTCGCAGTCATTTGGTAACTGAGATTGTTCGTAATTTGGGCGTTAGGACAGTTTATTCGACATTAAAAGTAACAAGAGATCGCGCCACCGTCGCGCGGATTCTTGCAATATGGCCGGAGAAACGAGGTACAGCCGCTGTTTACCACACGCCGGCGTATAACAATCAACAGTATTTTGAGACGATACAACATCTTTGCATCGTTCTAAAATATACTACCGTTATAATGGACAACCTGAATATTTTCACAGTGTAATTAAGATGTTTTTCATATTGTAAAATGATGTTTTCCTAATTTATGTGGCCGCTTTTTGCACTTCACTTTTATGCATAAATGATGCATGCTATGATTTACGGTCGATTACTATTTACTATTTATTTATCCTATTTCGCACACATTTAAACGGTTTTTAAACAAAATGCGGCAATACAAATAATATATAAAATGATAAAATAGCCCCCCCCTCCCCCCCCCCCTACACACACACGCACTCACATATGACAATCCACCAGTTCAGAGCTTTAGGCCTACGCCTAACATCACAATCTCGTTTCATATTGTAGTTTCCTTTTCAATGGACATTTTAATAAGGAGGCTATAAATTTATCTCAAAGCTCTAGTATTGTACAAAATACACGCAATTATTACAACAATAAGATAACAATGACCATGACAGATAAAATTGGGCAACTCGATTCGATTTCGAAGCATTGAGACCGAGATTGAGACATGGCTTTATTTGTGTGACCTCTATTTCCTATTTTTATTTTGAACTACGTGAACAAAATTAATATAACCAAAATTATATTCAACTTGACAGTGATTTCGTCTACGTGATTATGTCGACGTGGACGTATATTAGCATATTCACAATAATTATGTATTAAAATCCTAGATTATAGAGGCTAGCAGCTCATGGGACAGGCAACATACAATAAAAATAACTATAAGATAGTATGTGAAAAAGATCGCATACTCTAGGGAATGTAAGAGTATTATGTTAATGTTTTTAAAATACGTATTTAAACCTGCTTTGTAATAAACAAATACCATAAAAGCTGTCAAAGTACAATACAAATACCTGCAAATTCTAGGCCTTAAAATGAGATCTAGGGCCTATATGCCTATTATTCCGTCCGACCCTCTGTCTGTTGTAAAAGTTGACTACAAGAGTAAATACCACATCAGCATAGACTAATATCGCCAGATTAACCCATTGAGCCACCAGTTGATTTTGCTTATTTTGCCCGTACGGATCCAGTTAAATCCGTATTACGGGGGATGGCACCCCGCCGCACCCTGCCTACGGGCCGAAATCACGTGAATGCACAAAATTGAAGGCCTAGGCCTATTGTTTTAGTTCATATGCTTTGCTTTTCTAGTTTATATTCCCGCCCGCCCTAGGCCTAACCTTACTTGTGTCATCGTCTTATTTTATCTTGGTTAGAAATACTCTTGTCTTCATCCACATCATTATTATCGCTTGCATAATTTGCAAGCTAATCAACAACACTTCCTGAATCTCGCAATATATCATGCTCATTGGAAATTCAGCACAATCTCCTTCAGATTCGCCATCTCGTAACATTCAGGAGCTTTACGTCAGTTTTACGAAGTAAACAACAGCTGAGAAGCCTATTTCTGTTACGGCGCACCGCCTTGACAATTTGTAGGCCTTCATATTATTTGTAGTCGTCTGTGAAACGGCCGTGTTCGAGAATTTATCGGGGAAAAAACTAAACCACGTCGGTAAAAGAGTCTGCCGCCATAAAGTGCTGCTATCTGTTTGAGATTGACTGAACTACGTCGGTTTGGCGCGGAAATAAATGACGAACGGAACGGAGACGGAACCGTTCCGTAAGTAAATTTTTGGGCCAGACTCGCATTTCCGGAACCGTTCCGTAAGTCTGCCCCAATGGGTTAAAATTATTTCATAGTTGTCGAGTGTTAAAACAAATGATAAAATCAGCCAAAATCCAAAAACCTACCATAAGAACGCACAATTCTCAACATTTGTCGTAAAAACTGTCATTCACTTAAATCGTTTTCTCCATCGTTGGAAAATATGTACTGATACAATTGAGGCATCATTTGACTTCGTAAGACTTATTTCTTGCAGTAAACCATCAATCGTGATTATATATTTTGAAATATATATAGGTACAAACGCTCACAATTCGAACGCAAATCTCTATGTAATAGCATGCGCGCGGTCGTAGGTACCTCGATTCTCTAGTCGCGCGCTTCGCCACTAGAGCGCATACCTGCAACATTTAATCACGAATACATCAAGTTATGCGCCACAGACAAATGGATTGACGGAAGGAATGAACTCTGTGTTAGGAACAGCATTGGCAATGTTTGTTAACTCAAAGCATGACAACTGGGACGAGTATGTTAAACTTTGCACGTTTGCATACAACACCTCTATACAGGCAACAACTCGTTACACGCCGTTCTACTTGTTGTATGGTCGCGAACCTGTACTACCTGTGGATTGTGGTTTAAATCCAGATCCACAAATAGGGGTGGCTGCAGGGGAGCGGATAGCACAGCTGAGGGAAGCACGGGAGAAGGTGCTAGACGTCATAAAACAAGAGCAGACGCGTCAAAAGAAGTATTATGATCAAGGGCGTCGACATGTTGAATATGAGATAGGGGATTATGTCAAAGTTTTCTATCCTATAAGACAGGTGGGCAAGGTAGACAAATTTCAACATTGCTGGTTTGGACCAGGGAAGATAGTATCTAAGAGATCAGATGTCAGTTATGAAGTACGTTTAAAGAAGAACAACAAAATAATTACGGATGTAATTCATGTTTCTCGTTTGAAGAAATATTATGATCCTTCGGAGTGGCAACAACCCTGGCAAGATTAGGGGTGAGAGGATAAACACAAGTCGTCACACAACTGAGTGGATATCTGTAGTAGAAGTACGCAAGTGCTTTGAATGCTTCGCGCCAGCGCTGTCCCTCTCACGTGTGATAAGACGATAATGTGTGAGAAGACCATGTTTAAGGAGTTATCAACGGGAAAACGAAAATTGATTTCTATGTCAGTAACTTGTTTTATGCTGAACACGGTATGCATAGTAGTTCAAGCTGTTGTACAGTGTAGTTTGCTGAACGCAAATAACAGTTTAATTTTGACGTCGTCTAATAGGACTGGTAGCTGGATAATGAATCGCTGACATGATCATTTATTTGACTTCGTCCAATACACACAACATCGGTCTAAAGTGAAGACTTTGGTGTGTATTTTGTGTACATAGTACATTTTGTTGTAGTTTATAAGGATATATGAGGAAATAATAAAAACTATAGGAAACAAAATAAAAATTATTAAAAGTGATGAAAATCAAACAAAAAATGATTGTAGTTTGTAGGAGGGTCTAGTGATTGTACACAAATTATGTGTTGCGATTAATAACTAATGGTGTTTTTAGTTAGTGACAAAAGTTAGTTGCTGTAATTAGAAATGTGGTTTTTGTAAATATGTAAATGTGGAAGAAATGTCTTCATGACATGTACAGTTTTTTTTAAATTTATTATTTAATTCATTGTAATTTTAGTGCAGTGGCAGTAAATATGTATATACAATTAGAAATAGTAAGTTTGTTTTATGTGTGTCATGCATAAAGCACATGTAGAGGGTCGAGCCCTGGACTTCTGAGTCACGGCATCATTGTTGAGCAATTTTGTAATGCAGTTCTTCGATGGATGGGAGAAACATTGTAATATTGTTGAATATTTTATGTTGGTCATTACATTTTGCAGTGTTGAATAATGTTATAACATTATTAATAGATGCCAGGGTTCGAACGGATGTTGTCGGGAATGCCAGATTGGTAATCGCGACGAGTGTATTTGGTAATGTTATTTATCAAACAATGGGTCTGTCTGTAGTTACGACGGTCGGCCGGACTATGGACTGTGGCGAGTTTTACGAGCTACAAGTGGGGGGAATTAGCTATGTACGGTGGTCTGTCGAGTCGCGGCTAGCAAGGCTACGTTTGCCGCCGAGGACTCGCTACGCGGTGAGTGCCTAGTGGGGGGAACCTCGAACCTAGGACTGTGGCGTACGCATTCGCTGTGGCGCGGACTTACTCGGGTTGTCTCTTCTAGAGATCATTTGAGAATGAAGTTCTCACAGCACAGTTTGTGTGCGCAGTGGTTGATTTACTCAAAGTAGGAGTAATAATGCTGTTGGTATGCTCATGACGGAAGCACGAGCGCTGTTCTACACGCTATGACATAGTGGGTCATAGTGTATGACAGAGTATAGCGCGGGCATATATTGATATGTCAGCGATATTAAATGTTGCTGTGGGAGTAACATTAGGTGATAATGACACGGAGGAGCATGTTGTATAACATGACTGTATTCGTTGGTGTCACCGACGGTATTGATGCAGGTCACAAAAGGAGAAATTGTGTGAGTTGGTCACACACACAGATGATGGTCTGTGGCTTGGGAATCTGTCTTATAGGATCATGTGAGTCCTGGGAATTTTCTTATGAGCGTTTCGTCCTAGTGAAAATGTGTTTCGACTATCTGTGCGTAGGAGTCATTTTTGAGAGTCACAAAAGTGATTGTTGATGAACCTAGTGTATTTTGTTGTTCTGTATTGTTCAACTACAGAATAATAGTGCATTGTGCGCTTAGCTGCTTGATGAACGCTAGCAAGCGCGCACGTGGGATTTGCATCGCGATGTTTTCGCTGAGGTGGCATTCTTGGTACTCGGTGCAAAGCGGAGATAGTGACGATTGTTGGTAGATGCATAATGCTTGTGCATATTTTCTTTCGGCGCAAGATTCAGTTCAGTCATTGTCTATCTCAAGTTGGTTTCGCTATTCTATATTATATTCATTTACTTCTTTATCTTATATTCTATACTTCTTCGAACAGTTCTGCTTGTGTGGTTGGGAAGCTGGCGAGGTTGCAGTTTGGATAGTTATTAAGACATCTTAGGTTTATATTCGTATTGTGATCAATACACTGTAGGTTTATTGTCTTCAACATTTGTTACTCCGGAGGTTTTAATAGGTTTAATTAGGTTTATTTTCCCTAGGTTAACGCGTTTGTGCGATTTTATTATTATTTTGATTGCAGATAGTAAATGGTTTCGATGACAAGCACACTGTTCTGTCTATTTTCCTTCTTATTTTCTGTAGAATCTTTGTAGTAGGGACCAATTCGTGGACAAAATTTGACTGTGAATCTAGTGGTGAAATAATATTTTCTTGGCGTTCAAATTGGAATGGGTTAGAGTTGGATACGGGCGCTCTTGGCGACGACGGACTGTCCCATAGGCGAGGGAGCGGGTCAGTGTTTCTACACAGGTCAAGGAAGTCTTGCCCTGCAGCAGAGATGTTCAGAGTGACGAATTACGTCAAATGACTTAGTTCACAACTTGATGAGTTTATTAAGTTAATTTTGTAGATCGCGATGCCGTATAGGTTTTATAGGGGCCTATACGTGAGATAATGTTGACAAGGGTCGTTTACCCATACCTATATTGTGTAGAGGGGATTGTGTCGTTTAGACTGCATATCCCGCCAACACACACTTTTAGTGCATTGTGACTTTAGTTTACTAGAGATACTATTATATTTTATACAGGGGAGTAGATAATAGTAAGATAATTAGTAGTATTAGAGGACAAGTGATGTATATACACTATATTGAGTTAAGTATAGTTTATTGGTTGCAAGTTGAGTAATATTTGTGTAGAAGTTGCATACATTCGTAGATCTATTTTAAAGCTGAGTCGAGTTTTTGAATTCTTGGCGTATTAAAAAACTATCCTAGGAGGAGGGGAAAATGTCACAATGCACGTAAGAAGTTAATGCATTTTTGTGGGTAGTAATTTATTTGTAGAGTAATTAAACGATGATGTAGACGCTAACTCTTTGTGTGATTTCAGACTGAACGGATGGCACCATTATAAATGTATTGTAGTTGATAATTTGAAAATGTATAATTTGTATTTTTTCTGACGTATCTAAATGCAATGGTATTCTTAGAATGTCGTTATACAGTATAACAACGGAGTTATCACTGGGAGCACGTGGGTGTCGTTGAAAGTGGCCGTCAGCCATCTTGAGACATGTGCTCGTTGTTATGTAAACAGAATCTTGACTCGGGAGATTATGATGACGCTTGCATTCCCGCGGCAAGGTTACTCGCGGAGAGTTCAAGACGGTCAGCTGTGTAGGTACACATTGCATTTAAACACGTATGAAGTGGATTAGTCAAAATTTAACATTATGGAGCTTTTTGTCAATTAAAACAAATGGAGTTTTGTTAGTTCTTAAAATTACATGTGGAAAATACATATTGTTTTAAAATCCTTTGCTGGATAAAGGGTCGCCTCTCTCAAGGCAGACGTGTAGGAAAAATCTATTCTTTTTGACCCAGTAAATAAAATAACGTCGACATTTTACGTTGATGCAAAATTTGAATTTTGTTACATTTAAGTTATTTTCGTTCAGAAATGATTTTGAGTAATTAATCAAAGTAATGTAGAGTGTGCCGAGCTTTCGGTCTAGTATGTGTGTGTTGTTGTTTTGTTTTAGTCGTACTGGCCAGGGGTAGGCTACCTAAACAGCTCAGATCGGTCGACAAAACATCAAGACAACGATCGGCGGCCAAGGAGGGCCCAGCAATGGAAAATCCACACACACTGTCACACATACACACAGCCAAGTAGATTCGGGAGATTATAGCTGCAAGACGTCAACGCAACTGATTAAAGATGGAATAAAGATCAAATGCTGTACAAATCCAAATGAAGTTACATTAAATTGAAGAAGAAGATGAAGAAGAAGAAGAAACTTTAAACAAGACAAAAACAAAAACTAAAAGAAGACGAGATGAAGATAAAATTCTAAGAAGAAGACCAAACGTGAGGGTATTGTTGTCAACATCATCAATGACAGCGTACGCTTATGTTGTTTCGGCAACCAAATCACACTCTGAGACGGGGAATTAAATCCGGGAACTAATAGTTTTGCACACCGAGGATTGCCAAGAGTCAGGATAAAACCGAAGAATAGTTGTTCAAGAACAAGAAGAAAGAAGAAACGGGTGTCCTAGTTCTCTGAGGGGTCCGGCTCAGGGAAAGCGGAAAAAACCAAACAATAGTACATTAACAAACCCAATACTCGATTATTACATCAATAAGAAGAAAAGATGAAATCGCAGTTCTGAGGAAGAAGGAAGAAGAACCCAATGTCAGAGTCGACATTAGCCGAGATGGAGAAGTGTCATGAATATAGATTATTCATAGATCAGGGTATCCGACAAATAACTGTATAGTTACAAATCTAACCTGATTCACTTAGGTCAGCTAAAACACCCAGGCGTTCAGGTGCAACTCTGTTGAATTATACGCTAAAATACATCGCGACGGTGACAATGAGCAAGACAAAGACAGAAGAATATTAAACATAAAGCAGACGGAGACGGATAGTATCGGGAGAATGCCTAGCAACTACGACTGCTATCCATGGACTTGCTGACATGAGACTTTTCGGGTGCATTCGACTTGATCGGGAAGCGCGCTCGCTCTCTCTGACTTCGGAACTCGAGCTGGCAACATCATCGGGACGACGTGTGATAGTGTGATAGTGTGTGTGCGTACAAGTACAGAGAAGAGGGTCGACTTCTAGTGGAGAGGGATCAGCATTCACCCCTGGAACGATCTGAGTTGTTTGGTGACCGCCTCTGAGCTTCGGGAAGGTTGTGGTAAGCCAAGTCATGTTAATTTAACTTCAGGTCAATCGGGGTCATGATTGGTTGTGACCAAGCCACGTGGTAGTCACGCACATGCTGGAGAGTAGGCAGTACCGCGCACTCATTCTTTAGTTCCATTCTGTTGCCTAATTAATAAATGGGTTTTGTTATTCACTATGAATCTGGTATTCTGATTTGAGTATTAAGTTACCCTCTGACCGGTAGTAAGATACCTACATGTTAGTAGCTAGCCTAGGGATTGCAGGACAAGCTACGAGCCCCCAGCCAAGCGGCCGTTGTACTGAGGGTCCTGGGTTCCTGACAAGGTGAGGTCTCTGTTGTATGCTTCATCTGATGTTTAGACAGGACAGTATGAGAAGGCTAGTCTGACTACATGACAGTACATTATTTTCCGAAACTAGAATGCAAGCTCTGGCAGTCGTTTTCGGGGACCCCCCATATTCTCTGACGACCTTCCCAACGACGACGACCAGGACAAAACGAACGATGACAAAGACGATGACCCTCCCTTTTCTTTCACCTTTACCCGTGGCTATTTCTGACCAGCACCAGCATGGGATTTTCCTCCCTATATCCTCTAGGCAAGAGTGGTGATTTTTGACCTAGCGGTTGTCGCACCCTTAATCCAAACTAAAACGTGGGACGTATGGGACCAAGCCTTTTTCATAATAGGACGACGACAAACGGTTGACGCACCCTGAAACCAAAAAATTATAAACCACTTTCTCTGCTCGCCTAGGCCTAAATATTTTATTTTTTTGGGTTTATTTGGATTAAGGACGCGTCAACCGTTAGGTCATAATGCACGACTCTAGCCTAGGGGATGGGGAGGAGGGGCCCATGCTGGTCAGAACCAGCCATGAGTAAGGGGAGGAAGGGGGATTTCTCACGTCGTGGTCGTCATTGTCTTTGTCATCGTTCGTTATGTCATTGTCACCGTCGTCGGGGAGGTCGTCAAGGGAAGGGGGAGGTGTCCCCGACGACGATTGCCAGAGCTCGCCTCTGGTTTTGGGGAGTATAATATAGTTCCCTCTTATTAGCTGATGTTTGCGAGGTGGACCTTTTCTCTTAAATCGCCTTTTACGATTAGCAGAGCCATGCTCTGGGCCAATTCTACCCCGAACCCAGACGGAATCGTCTTTAATTTTTCTTACATTGACGCTGGAGGAAGTACCTGTTCTAAGGGTCATACACCGGCCGTTCCATTTAGCCTGGGGTGTAGCCTATCTGTTCAACAAGGGTCTGTGACCACAAATGTTTGTATAAAGATTATACTAGGGAAACGCCAAAGTCGTTGTTAGACGAGTGAGTGAGCCATGTGTTGAGTCACCACATTACAACACACACATTGCACACACATTACTTTTCTTCCCCCTACCTTAGACCTCCCTAGCCTATCATTAGCTACAGTGGAGCATTATGGCCGGACAGTTGACGTGTCCTTAAACTTAAAAACTTTAAAACCCTATTATTTATACCACAATATAATTACCTAACTTAAATCCAATTAATGTTCACGGGTACTCAACGCGTGGCTCTCTCACTCGTCTAACAACGACTTTGGCGTTTCCCTAGTTAGTTTGAATATTAAATCATTTTTCTAGCAAATACTGTGACGTGACTGACGTGACAATGAGAAGGACAGCGGTGGTTGGACATAATGGATGAGATCTTGACTTTCTTCTTCTTATATTGAGCATCTAGATAAAAAAGGCCTACCTACCACCGAATATAGGCCGACCCTGAATATAGGCCGACCCCCTAACTTTGGTCATCGAAATTTAAAAAAAGGAATTTTTAATGAAATATTTTTATTTTACGCGCCGTTATTCCTGCAGTTTGTTTCCGCGGAACCAGTGCCAAGGTCGTTTTTCCCCGCGCGGCCTATTGACGCGGAGCCCGTGATGACGTAGTGCTATGACGCAATCTCCAAGCAGACTGGTTCATATCGCCTAGTTATCTGTTCCTCGTCATTCTACACTCGGCAGTAGGCCTGGAGATAGCGTCGCGTCCTCCGTGCCTGCCGTATTGTTGGCGCAGCGCCAGACACAAACAGTAAACGCTATGTATTTCCTTGTCACACGGCGCTGTAACTTGGTGTTTGAAATTAGCGCGTCAAAATGCCGATGCTCGCATATAGGCCGAGGAGGGATTTTGAGACTTAAAATAATGAAAAAAGGTCGGCCTATATTCGGTACTATACGGTATATTTTTCCTACAAATTACTACTAGTTGGTATAATTAATAAGTTTGAATTAAATATTAGTCAACACGTCATATTCAATATTCATGAATATTACACAAATTTCAAATATTTGCATAGAATTACAAAATAAAATAGTGCATGATCTTACCAGAGTTTAAAATGTTGTTAATGTCTTCTAAAAATTCTTCGGCAACAATCTGAGTATCGGTAAAGAGGAACACCGTGTCTTCATTCTTGCATCCGGCATTGAAGTACAACTTCCTGATATCATCGTGGAAGGATGAGTGATCGTAGTTTCGCGTCAGCTCAATCTGGGAACACCTGAAATAATACGACCACATTAGATTACATCCTCTACGCTTTCTCAACAGTCACATACATGTTCGATGAAAATCTCCCGTGTGTGAAAATCATACACTTAACAGCAGTAAATCTAAACTCTCATTGCAATATACCTTTGCTGATCGAAGTTGAGTGTTGGTCATTATAAAACAAATAATTAGGCCTATATCATATCTAAGTCAAGGTGAATTGACATCCTATAACTTTCTTACAGGTTCCAGATTTGGAAGATAATTTTCAAGGTGATGAGCTCTAACCCTATATTTATAAAATAAATATCACCTTTTGTAATTATGGTAGTACTGATTTATAAATTGTAATAAACAATATTATTATATTATTATTAAAAGTGTAAAAATTGGATCGAAGTGCATTGAGGCAAATTCGACATGTATGCTTTATCAGAATGTACAACCAGTTAGACCAAAGCGCCTTAATTCACTGCACATAGAAGGTGTGTGGTATACGAGCGCTACTATAGCAGCCAGCTATGCACCTACTTGTATCCGTTGACGTGAGAAGCTAGCCGTGTCAAGCTCTGTTTGCCCATCCCCCCGACCCCCACGAGCAGACCATTCCCTCGTTCCGAGCGCAAGATACGAGCCAGGCGACACGTGTGTTCCATCGCGTCCATGAAGAAGATTATGTGCATCTCCTTCGGCGAGAGTATGTTGAAATCTTCCAGGTAGTCCTGCGGTAGCAAGAAATAACGCAGGGTATCAGTAATTAACATGCGCAACTATTAGGCATCTAACTGTGCTTGCACTTACTACGTAAGGCACTTCATTGTTGTGGTTTATCATCGATCACAGTTAACAAAAAGTTATGTCTTAAATTTGAAAAAGGAGGTGGCAGATTAATGGGACACTATACTGTTAAAATGGCATCTGGTAAATTAATTAAGTCCTGCCTGAATTTTATCTCTTCGTTATATTATTATTTAATTTAGTTAACCTGTATTCATAATCATAACATAGGCTACTACAGTGATTATCTCTTAATTCTTAAATATTATTTATTGAATAAAATTGTCAGCCTAACAACAAGAACATTTTTCTTTGCACAGGCTTCTCATACTTATTTGAGTTATTTCTTTAAATGTTACACTTTATACTATGTAGGCCCACATTAAATATTTAGTTTTATATAGGCCTACTGTATATAATTACAATTCTCTTTGTTTAACCTTCTCACAGCATTTCTAATGGCACCTTGTTTTCATGGGGATAAACTGATATAGAACTGCATCGTGCGAGTCTTACGTGCAACACCTCCCGTAGTTTCTCAACGTTCTTAATCTCCTCGTAGACCCGATTCTCTCTGGCCGCCCCGACCGTCATGAAGTCACCAAACAGCAGAATCGGTGGGTTGTAGATGATGTGCGTGTCCGGGAGCGGGATCACGGACTGGCCAAACGAGCGGCTGCAGACCTCGCGCATCAGGTGGAAGAAGTAGCTCTTGTCCTCCACGTTCACTAGGCGGTCGTGGAACACTCGCAGGCACTCGTGGTAGAACAGCCTGTATGGCAGGGGGTAGGATTCTTAATTTTTAATTTAAAAACAAAATCTAGATTAATTTGATTTAAATCTTCTTAAGATAAAAATACACTTTCAATTTTTTAAAAAATAAGCTGGTTTTTATTGATTTAGTTAACAATATCAGTGTTCCAAAACTTGCCTAGCTCCTAGTTGGTGCGCGATTCAAGTATTTCAAAGGGCATCTAAAAAAACCACAGTTAAAAATTAAATTAAAGGAAAACTTTGCATGAAGTCAGTCACAACTGTTGTGTTAGTAGCTCCAAATGAAGTACCTGATTAAAATCAATTATTTTTATTTTTTATTTAAAAAAATACCCTGCTGTGGGGGTTGGTAATGATGCTCAGGGTATAGGTACAGAGAGAGTACCAAGATAATAAGTAGCTTCAATAGCAAGCGATGCTTGTTTAAATACATAAGCAAGATAAATTTGTATTTTAAGTCTACCCATTCACAACATCAATTAACTTTTAACAATGAGCCTAAATATCAAACTTAAGACATTTATTAAAATAAGTAGTTGTGCCACGTCCCTCAGCGTCCACCCACTAATCAACCACCGGTGATGACCCAACGAGGGGTTGAAACACTCTCACCTCAGCATCTGTGCCACGTCCCTCAGCGTGCCAGAGTCAGCTTGCAACACGCCCTGCATACACTTGGACAGATCACGCAGGTTGAACACGTAGTGAGACTTGGTGGGCGTCGGCAGGAGATCGAGGGCGATGCGTTCGTAGATCTCGACGGCAGCATTCACCATCGGGTCTCCGAGATCTCTTACTTGGGTGGAGAAGTCGTCCAAGAACCCCCTCATAATTGACTGAAAGAAAAACAATCACCATTATTAGAATTCCAATGGTAATCTAATAGGTAATGAATAATGGTGTAGGCCGAGCTTATACTTTTGATTGTACAGAAGATGCAGTAGAACTTTGTAAAAAAAAATTGTCAAAGGTCGTAAAAGGAGTGCTGAAAAGTTTGAAAATATGAAGTTAGATTGGATGACGCCAAAAAAACAGGTAATTTTGTGTAAGTATATAAAAGGATGTATAAAAGTAAATAAAGTGATTACAGTTTGACCAAGGCGTCTATTGACTAAGTGACAAGTCGATCAACAGCAACAATAGTTGACCGAAACGACAACTTTAGTGACAATAGTCACGCATTTGACTGCAGCTATACAATATAAATCAAATATCAAATATAAACTGTGTAATGGCAACAATTACACATTTAACATTTTTAATGCCGTCTGCCAATGATTCCTTAACGTAATAAACAACTAAATAATTCCTATTTAATTTGGTATGATAAAAACTCAAGGTGACAGTTCTCACTTGCTCTTCTCACTAAAGTTGTCGTTTTGGTCGACTATTGTTGCTGTCACTTTAAGTAAATACTAGACCCCCAGGCTGGAATTATCCTTAACACCAAATTACCAGAGCCTGATTTAAAAGTTAGGTTAACTATTACTGTATTTAAGTTAGAAAGTGAGATAGCTACATAGAGTTAGGTTACTAGCATCCAACCATTAGAATATCAGGATAGAATACACATAATAAATTATTTAATAACGAAAACACGATACAAAACAATTACATTTGTTCTTCCTCAGTGAGTGAGAGAGAGACTGGGGTGAAACTAAAAAGGAGAATTGTAGCTCTTGGCTGGGGTGGGAAAGAGATGAATGAGGATGGGTTGGATGATGACTTGGGAGGGGATGTAAGAAGAGAGAGGGAAATCACTGAAGGTTTAAATTTGGCTTGTGGTGGAATTTGAAAATCCATCAGTTAACACTTAGGCCTAACAGGTTCCCACTTTCTACGTTCACCATAGAGGATGGTTAGAGGGATGGATGTTATGTTATGACACAGGCTATAAACAAAGTACATGCAATGCCACTGTTTTATTTTAGGTTCTCATCTCAAAAACTGTATTCCTAACCTACAGAATTCTGTAATGTATATTAGGGTTGCGTTATGATAAATAAATTCATAACGATAATTGCCATTTTTCTGAAAATATATCGCGATAATACCGTCCGTGTTTATTTTTACTGCGATACGATAATTATCAAAAATATCGTGATGATATCGGCAATATCGAAAATATCGAAAAATCGCGCGCAACAGAGATATTTAGTAAATTGTGTAAAACCATCTTAAAATGGGCAAAACAAATCTATTTTTTATATTTTGTATCATATAACCACTCACTATCGCTCTCGTCGCAAGATAAGCTTGGGAAATAAGATAAGCCCAGGAATAACAATCCTATGCACTGTGATTACGGATTACGTAAATCGGTTGAAACTTGAAACATAATATTATTATTTAGGGCCTACATCACACATTCTTTTCCCACGCGTACTGGCCTGGCTGCGCGGTGCGTAGTAAGGAGCGAGTAGATCGCCGCAGGTCACCCACCAGCTGACGTAGCGCTAACTAGTGGCATGCCACTCGAGCGTGGCTGGCCAGCCGGTGATGGGATATTAGTTGTCATCAAGATTTTCAAGTGAATCTACTTGAAACATGTTTTTTATACCTCATAATAAATAATACTTGAACTCGGAGCGTGTAAAGATAACGAGTCGCATCGTCGAAGTTGTCAGTACGACGGGAGCAACTTGACTGAAGTTCCATGCAGCACGCTACGTGAATCGAGAACGAGGTTGGAGGGAGGTGCGCGCGCATCGGCTAGGCGCTGGCGGGGCGGGGATCGTAGCGGAGAAGTGGGTAAAGCGTTCCGTTGAACTGCAGAAATGTGTAGTGCAGACCGCAGCG
Organism: Sweltsa coloradensis; assembly: GCA_024449915.1. Lineage (NCBI taxonomy): Eukaryota > Metazoa > Arthropoda > Insecta > Plecoptera > Chloroperlidae > Sweltsa > Sweltsa coloradensis. The sequence goes on along the minus strand of JAMZAV010007353.1, from coordinate 770 downwards.
AGATTTATCATGATATTCAGTGCAAAATAAATAAATAAATAAATAAATAAATAAATTTTTATTTAGAGTCTACCCACTCAGTTATAGAACTGATTTTCAGTGGGGGACTTTAAATCAAAGCGACCAAGCCAACCCTGCAGGCCCCGACGCAATCGACGAGTGAGCGATAACCAACCAAAGATCGATATTTTTAATAGGAACTATAGCAATCAGTGGTATGGACAGTGCGAACATCCAGGAATCAACGCCAGAATCAACAAGGCTGATTCAGAACAACTCTGAATATTGTACGATTATCGCGATATGACGTCGCATATCGTATCGTATCGATATACGATATTATATTAGATTATCGTCCGCAATACTAATATATATATATATATATATATATATGTGTAACAACTGAACGAGAAACTCGGTGTCAAGCTTGCAAGTACTTACCTTGAAGATGACCTTGAGAGCCTGCTCGCTAGGTGACGGGATGAGCAGCATGCCGAAGTGCCTGACGAAGCGCGGGGTGAGAGGGTTGCGTCCACCGCCCGGAGGGGCACAAGCCGCAGTTACTATCACATCCTGGATGTCTTTCCAGAACAACTTCTCCCGGTCATACAGGCCATGGAAGTCTAAATACTGCCTGCGTAACAAGACAAAATATATAATATAAGGTTAAAGACTAAACGTGCGTGTTTTGGTTATATCATAATAAGCACAGTACGGTAGGCTACCATAGAGTGATTGTGTAGAACCCATCGTATGAAGAAACTACCCGG
>JAMZAV010007352.1:0-31693 GCA_024449915.1 Sweltsa coloradensis | reverse complement strand
CTTTTATAAAATTATTTTTTCGCGAAGGCTTTTGACTCTTCTGTATTGGTATGTAGGTGTCTTTTCACTAACGTTGTCGATTGACTATCGTCGCACGTGTACGATTTAGTCAATTGACATAGATACTCTGGATATTCCTACCTTAAATACCTCAAGCACATTTGAATGCTTGTGATCGAAGAATATCATATTTTACATCCTTATTGATAATTTACTTTCAAAACATTTTACTTGCTTCAAATGTAGTTTTAGAGGTTGCGAGTGGATGCAGAATGTTGGCCTATCCAGACTCTTGACAAGATAGCGCTATCAGCCGTTGTTACTCGAAACTCTCTGCTAAACTTTCTACATGACATCCATGACCTCTTCAAACACGCGTTCTAGACAACACCATGTGTTCAGGCTTCTTTGACTCAAGATATTTTAAATATCTTCCGTTATTTTTTTTTAGTCCTTGTTACTGATTTACAAAACGAGACAACGGTAACAATAACCATTAACCATTAACCAAGCAGCTATGCTTATATTATACACAATATATATATAACATTTCATTAATTTAATCGTCCTATAAGTAGGGTAACTTGAAACTCTTATTTATACATACAATTGTTTGGACCCTATGAAAGAATTGAATAAATAAAATGGGGAAATGTGGAAATGTGGAATTAAAAGAGGGTGAGAAATGTTAAGAGTGGGGCAATCTAACAATATATACATTTTATGACATGGAATTAGTGTGATAGTGGATCATCAATCTTTCTGCATAATGTTATTATTTATTCCTTCATGACCATTACATTACATGAAGCAGCTTGCAAACTTGATGCCTCTGCGCTTACATAGGCCTCGTCCTGATTCTATCATGTCAATATCACAATAATGTGTCATCCTCAGGGGGCTGTATATTATATTATACATACTTTGTTCTGCCTTGAAAACTCTATGACAGGTGGTCTCTTATGTCAGGACATGTCTCGTTGTTTGGCCGGAACTAAAGTTCCTTCTTGTTTGTTCCAGGTTCCCGAGGGAACAGCAGACGCTTCCCAACCACTTCTACTTCACCGACTTCGAGAGGCACACGGCTGAGATCGCCGCCTACCACCTGGACAGGTAACTCAGCAGGGGCAGGCTACATGCCGTGCAGAGGCTATTGTCAATAAGGTTGCTCAAAGATATCGATGTGGGAATATTTTCGATATCGAGAGTTAAACTCTAAATCGAAATTTAGAAAGGAAAAAGAAAAAGAAAAGAAGAGTGAGGATATTGATTGTTGTGAACGTAAAGTACATGCCCTTTAGTGCCGTTATACCCCCAAATAATTGATCGAATACTTCAAGTTTTGATTTGCGTGTTTATTGTGGTGGAGGAGCCGAGTTATTCAACGCGAGTGATATATCGTAACATCGTGTTAACGTTATTGGCGATCATTATAAATATTATACTTACATTATAAGTATAGGTATCTTTATACTTTCAGAGAATTTAAAATATAAATTTCGATATTTCGATAACGAAATTTTTGAGTGATTGATTCGAGTATTGAATGATAACCTATATCATAGCTCAGCACTAATGATAAAAGGTATAATGAGCAAAATGTTGTTTTCTTGTATGTGATACTAACCTTTTAAAGTTACAAGTAGCTTTGGTAGGCGTATCCCAGTGTTTTTAGGCCGCCTAGCCCCTAGCTCCCTACTCACAGCTCCACTGTCGCCTGCTTGAGACGTTTTTAGAACTGGCTCAACTAGGCTGGTCGACTAGGGCTGAAGGGAGCTTTGGGATACACCCAAATTTTTACACTTGTGATCTGCATGTCAACTTCCTATACTTTGATATCTTTGAACCGATAGCATCCTCATGTTAAGTATTTCTCTCTAATGCATTGCTCTGAGAGTCGGAAACTCCCATTTCCTAATACCCCTTGTATACATGGTATAATATGAAACTATTAGCAAAATTACAGCTCCGATAGGAAAAACATTTGTATTGCAAGTTTAAGTTAACAAAACGAACAAAATCCTACGTTTTGTGAACACGAAAATAGTAATTTAAAAGGATTCTGTTATCCCCAGATCATTTTGTTTAGAAATACCGTTGTCGGATTCTGTAAGGTACATCATAGTGTTAAATTTTCACTGGGGTTGCACTGAAATGTTTTGTCCCGAGTCACCTAAAATTATTTTAAAACCTTTAATTGAAAACCACCACATTAATAAAAATTTAATGTAATTCACGGAAGTTTCCGGTTTGAGCTGTACTTAAACAACTAATTAAACTTTAATGCCCCGTTAACTCAAAACTTAATATCAGATTGACCCAATTACAAACATTAAAGTTTTTTCCGCGAGCTGAACGATATGAGTAAGTTTTCCCTGTTCAGCAGGTGTGCACCTTGCCCCCCCCTCCCCCTCCCCCGCTCAATTGTTAAGTTGTGTGTGGTTCTGTGTGAAGACTTTTTAACGTTCGTGATTATTTCTCATCCTAACGGAAAACTATCGACAACATTTATTTTCAAAAGTTCGCAATCAAAACTGTAGGGTTACGGTGTAAGAGCTAGTTCAAGTCGTCTGAGGAAAGATCAACAAATTATTATTATTTTTGTTAAGTGGCAAAGTACATAAGATATTTCGTTTCAAAGTAAATCATTACTTTTCATAGAAAAGTGTAAGAATATTTACAAATAAGACTTCCAAAATGTACACTTTTGTGTTGAGTTCGACCAGTATTTTACTAGAAAGTTCCAAAATGGGAAGGATGCATAATACATTTTTTATTTGTTAATTAGCTTTTAAAACAGAATAGGAAAGGCTAGACGTTAAATAAATACATATATTTTTGTTTTTCAGTAGACTATTTCGAATGGTTCTTACTGCGTAAGTACTATTCCATGCAAACTTTGGACAATATATTTTAACGATAGATTCCCCTTTAACTCTCAAAAGAAAATTACTTTCTTTCTTTGTGATAATAATAAAATCCGACACTACATCTACAATTAAGTTGGGTGGGAATTGGGAGGATGCCACCAAACTCTCACATATAAAACTGTTTGTGAGTTTTTGAATTTCGTAAAAAACTTACCGGCGGTAGAGTCGAGAAAGTCTTCTTTGATGACCTGGTCAGTAATCGAGATGATCAACCCACGAAAATACTGTCGGTTATTTTTTTAATTTGGTGGAGGTGCCGGGTCTTAAAATTTCAAAGGTTTTGGGGGGCTGGCCACTCCGCCCTCACCCTAATGATCACCATAAATTTTATGTTTAATCCTTTTTGAAGGGCAATAATTAAAAAAAACTCATGTTCCTACAAATATATTAGCTTATATCTGCCAAACTGATAAAATACATAAGATATAGATTTAAAAACAAAGTTAATGTAAAATTATGATACGAATTTATGTCGGAGGAATTGAAATTCCAATGCTTACTAATTTATTATTACTACAAAATTATTTAGGCCAATGTATGTATTTATTTATTAAACGTTTATTTAATTCAGCTATTTACAAATTCATAAATACGGACAAAAAATTAAACATATTACTTAATGTGCACACAAAATAGTAATAATATACATCAATAATGTACAGTTATACAATATATTTATTATAACAGAACCAAATTATACAGTGAAAATTTAAAGCAATTTTATCAAAAATTAAATAAATGAAATTTAGTAACAAATGACTCGACCAAAACGCTAAGTTCCACGCATAAACCACGCAAACACCACAATCCCTGCATAACAGTGACGTGTCCGCTGCAAGTGAGGGTGCGCTCCGTCAGGTGACGAGGTTTAAACACCCTAGCTACGCTTACAACGCTCCCCGCGCCGAGCTATCGCGCGCGCCATTTGATTATTCCACGCATAAACCACGCAAAACACCACAATCCCTCCATAACAGATTGTTATTAAATTCCTTCGCACGCCGTTCCAAATTTTCCACCGATCTGCCTTATAAACCAAGTCCCATACAGCTGGCTGGCAATGTGCAAATCCGGCCCTAAATCTGTCCGCTAAGCCCGGTGTAGGGGTCGGGGGGGTCGCGCCCCCGTGGGCCCATGAGGGGGCGGGGGCGCGAACTAACTCAACCCAGTGATTAAGACTAAGGAATGGACAGAAATGTCTTTGTGAGCTCTCGAGATTTACACTTGGCCTCCCGGTTTAAGATATTTTGCGGTCTCAATGCTGATTGGGCAGTTCTGTTGCGTGTGTAGACTGCATTCACTTGAGAGAAAAACACTAGTTTCCTGACAACTGTTAAGATGCTGCTAGCGGACTACAGCCAGCCGGCTGAAGTCCCCCGGCATCTTTAATAGTATTGACACGGGTGTTTCTCATAGATTTCACGCATTCACCACTCATCAACTTAGAATGCAAGCCGTGGCAAACGCTATGTGTGATTATTGATACTTCGACGCACTTATTACATAATATGTTCTGTGGAGATGGAATGATCAGATCTACACAGTTTTATAATATTTTATGCAGCATGATATTCCTAGCTGCCGTAGGGTTTATAAGGTCTGATTTAATGTTAAATATGATTTTAAAAAAATTGTATTTCTTTTTCGTCAACTAGTGAATGGATGCGTTCATTTTTTATGTAGAGGGACTTTGAATAATAACTATCATCACAGAACTTTTCAAAGTCGTGTAATGTTCTTTTAGTGGTGTTAAAAGACCCGGCTCTACATTTGAAATCAGATTAAGCTGACACGAATACCCACGTTCGTTGATCAAGAAGTGGTCACATATCTTTGTTAGTAAGCGAAGACTTTATTTCCTATTTTATTCGCGATGACACTTGTCATTAAAAGCGACCTAAATAGTATATTCCTTTAATTTTTCCGCTAAAAAGGAACTTCTAAAGAGGAACTTTTAACATTTTTGGAACTCAATGAATCCTTTCTATGTTTAAGAAGAAAAATTTAACAGTATTTCATAGACCGAAAAACTTAACTTTTAACTCTCAGTTATTAGGCTCTAAATACAACTTGTATTTAAAAGTATTTTTTGCGTCAACTCCCCAACCCTGGATGGTCTATATGGCCGGCCCGTAAAGATATGCCTGGCTTTTTCGCACGGCTGGCTCGTCTGTTGAGCCCACTTAAGCCCCGAGAGAAAGTATTGCAATCTTCCTACAACAGCTCCTGTCTCTGTTGGATACACAAGGTTTCTAATAACTGACGCGAGCTGGACGTAAAAAAACAACACAATACGCTCAGCGGTTTCATATTAGGTTGGGTACTTAACATAATCCTCATCCTGTAGACATAGAACGCTATACGAGAAGCTTGCTTCACGCAGATATGAAATCTCCGAGAAATATTGTTACAGTGCAATTTACTCTTTTCTTTCTTTACGCAATTTTTAATCGACGTATTTTGGGTTACTTTGAATTTGTTTGTTTTTGTGAGTTGCACGCGCCCACTGATATTTCCTATAGACAAAAATTATATACATTTGAAAAATAAGTTTTGCATTTCGAGTAGGGAATTTAATTCAACATGTGCAAAATCATGACAATTTTTTTGGCCAGAACAATTATTTGATTTTTAAATTTGTTTCATTTCATCAAAAGCAGTCATTTTAAAAATTTAAATTTAATTTAACATAATAAGATATCAAAATTTGATAATTTGTAAACTTCTTACATCTGAAGCTTCAATTTTAAGCTTATAATAAGCTTTTTATAAATCAAATAGAGTAAAAATAACGTTAGTTGCAAACAGTATATTTGCTGTGAATAGCTGTACGTAGGTGTTTGGTCAGTTCTCATTGATTCGGTAGGGGTTTGATTGGTCAGAAGATAACAATAATGAAATACAATCTTCTTTTCTAGAATGTCTTATCCACTGAGAATAAAGTAAAGTAAGGTACTTTAAGTGAGGTACTTTTATTTAAGCGTTCCAGGCCAACGCTGTCGGCACCATACACTATGTCTTTGATATGTTTATAAAAAATCATTTATGGCTACGAATTAAAGATCTCGGTACGAAATTTGAAGCCACCTATTAATAAAAACCCTTGGTTATGTTTTACTCGGTACATTATAATAATACGCAATTTAAATTTGAAACAGCGTTCTTCAAGTTACTGTTTTCCCAACAAACAACATACTAGCCGGTCACTGTCGTATTAGTGTGGTTTCAGGCCCAACAGGGACATTCAGAGAGTCATAATAATATTTTTAGCAGTTTTGGTGGAGGTGCTGGGTCAAAGTATAATTCTACTTCTAGATTGTGGTTCACTCTACACAATAATAATAAAAATTTATAATAATAATAATAATAATAATAATAATAATAATAATAATAATAATAATAATAATAAATAATAAAACCCCAACATTGTTGGGGTTACAAGCTAGTCAAGCTCGAGATAAGTTGCTGGTTAAATTTCTTATTTGCCGCTGAAATACAAGCATTTCCATCTCAAATTTTTACTCCATCTTGCTCTACTAGTGAGTACTACAAGTGACATTAAAGGGGAAGTATTAGTTTTATTATTTATACCATTATTTGTAGTTATATATGATTGAATAGACCTAGGCTATAAAGGGCATTGAAACAGTTGAATTTTTTTAAATTTTTGACAGTTAGTGGTAGGAAATATATTCATTTAGAGGCATTATTTGTAACTTCAGCAAGGTAATATTCTAAAATAGTATAATATTTAGCATTTACGAAAGCACCGTTAATTATTTTGCAGAATCGAGAAGATTGAAGTCTTCTAAATCGTCAAATAAGAAAAGATTTATCAAACGAAAGGCAAGGAGGTTGAGAAGCGAAGACCTCATCACCGCCCTGAAATGATGAATCATGAGAAAAGTGTTTTCATTCTTTTTAAGTGCATTGACTTTAAAACAATAACAAATAATAGGTGACTTTGACAGATAGTAGAATAATTTTTTCTAGAACAAGGAAAATGGGGAATTACAGACGATGGATGTTTCTGTAATGGAATCATTACAGACCACCAAAGCTGGAAAATGAGACAGCGCATCAAATGGACAGAAGATATGAACATTTTGTGATGCGTAGCTATTATAGGGTAACGTTATTAGAGACTGTTTTAATAGGTTATCGCCCAAGAGCTCCATAGGAGTTTGTTCGTGAATATCCATTTTTAGAAGTAAGTGAACAGAGAATAGCTGACCAAAGAAGAATTATAGTTAAAAATAAAATGTTCCCAGTAAACATATTAAATAGAAAAAAAGCGAAGTGAAGAACGAACTACAGCGCATAAAGATGATAACGGCAATACATCAGCAGAGGACAAGCGAAGAAGAAAACACTTCATACCAGAGCTACTAGAACTACAGAAATACCGGTATTGCCATACCTGCAAGAACTTTCAAATCTACCAGACACACCAGAACTTCCAGACCAACCAGAACGTCCAGACTTATCAGAACGTCCAGACCAACCAGAACATCCAGTTTTACCAGAACGTCCAGGCCTACCAGAACATCCAAAACCTACCAGAACGTCCAGGCCTACCAAAAACGTCCAGAACCACTAGAAATACCAAACCAACCAAGAAGATCAAGATACCCAGAACAACTAGACGATCAAACACAAGAGGTAGATATGCATAACGAAATAGAAAATACACCTGACATGATCAATCTAAAGAACATCCTAGCTTTAGCATTTGCAACAGCCATGTCAGAGCTTGCGCACAATGCACATACAACCATACAGCAGACCATACATACCTAAACCCAAGCATTCAAAGGAAATGAAGACAGCGGTACACACAATGAACACACAATTTTATCAGATTACACACAAGACGAACTATCATTTGCAGACGTTCATGCGGCAAATTTATTGTGCCGCTGTAGCAGTGGTTAGATATTTGGGCTTAAAGGTAAAATCTGCAACATCTTCAAAGACAAAAACAGGAGAAGAAAAGTACGAAATGGGAAAAGCGACTAGTTGGGAGAATCGTTGAGCTTAGGAGAGATATCCCGGGCGACTGGAACAATACCCAATGGGTAATCGATCTAAAAAATGTGATAAGATACTGCCAAAATATATTTTAAAGATTCAAGGTTCACGCAAAGCATGAAACACTTAACGAATTCATTCAGGAAATATTTGGATACACTTAAACAAAAAGTAAGTGCTCTAGCTAAGAGATTAAAAAGATATAAAAAAAAGTAGTATTTGAAAGAACAAAACCGAATGTTTAAAGAAAGGGAAAAACAGTTTTACCAACAACTATCTAGTACCGAAGAAATAAATAGAAAGGAACACCAACTAAGAAGAGATAGAAGAGTTTGGACAGGAATATGGGGTAAAACCCGGGAGCACACAACCAGGATGCACAATGGATTCAAGATGAAATAGCTAGGATGAGCGATATTAATGAGATGAGATTCGAAGGTATAACTATTGATGAATTAAAGTCGACAATCAGTGCTACACATAGCTGGAAAGCACCCGGTAATGATAATATTCAAAATTTTGGTATAAGAAATTCAATACTACTCACAATCAAAATTTGAAAATGTCTCAACGAGTTTATAAATGGAGTTAAAGAAAAAACCCGAATTCCTTACTGAAGGAGTAACCTTTCTCAAACCAAAGGACAATGACACGAAGAACCCAAGTAAATATCGGGCCCAAATTTCATGTCTACCAACTATATATAAAAAAATTGACTTTATGCATAACAAATAAAGTATATAATCATTGCGAAGAACACAATATCATGGCCGAGGAACAAAAGGATGCTGTAAGAACTCACAGGGATGTAAAGAACAACTTATTATTGACTTACTGTAATGAATCAGGCACACAATAAGAAAAGGAATATTCACGTAAACTACATGACTACAAGAAAGCCTTTGACTCAACACCACACACATGGCTTATTCAGATTTTACAAATATATAAAATCAACCCAGTAATTGTAAACTTTTTTAAAACAGTAATGGAGACATGGAGAACAACACTAAAACAAATATGAAAACCAGCAGATAACTACAGATCCAATACAAATTAAACGTGGCATTTTCCAAGGTGATCATTAAGTGCATATGGTTTGTCTGTCATAAACCCACTGTCACATATGCTTAACGAATCGACATACGGGGTTTAAAATTAAGGACAATAATGTGGTATGTCACACAATTTCCCACCTATTCTACATGGATGGGCCTAAAGTTGTATGCATCAAATTTTGCTCAACTAAACAGTCTAGTCAATACAACATTAGAATTAGTCAAGATATCTGCATGGAGTTTTGGGGTAGACAAAAAGTAAGACGCTACATATCGAAAAGGGTAAGGTTACACAAGCAGAAGAGTTCCCGCTAGATGATTGGAAATAGGATTGGGAAAAATGGACGATAACGATGTATACAAATATTTAGGATTCTCACAAGCTACCAGAATTTAACATAAAGTTATGAAAGCAAAATTGATAGATACATACAAGAAACGACTCAAGTCTATCCTCAAGACGCAGCTAAACGGGAAAAACAAGATCACCGCAATAAATACATAGCTGTACCAATACTGACATATTCATTCGGAATCATTAAATGGACGCAGACAGGGCATCCAGCGTTTGGGGAAAAATTAACTCGTACTACACTTTCCAAACACAGAATACATCATCCTAAATCAGCAATAGAGAGATTGACACTTCCAAGAGAAAGGAGGACGGGGCCTAATTGATCTGAACAAAATTATATTATAAACAAATAGACATTTTAAGAAAATACCTTTTTACAAAGAGCAACCAATCCACACTGCATAGGGTGTGGTGCTAGCTGACAAATCATTAACTCCACTCAAACCTAGCAAACGAAAATGTCATCTACAAGGGAAACTCATAACTGACGCTCAAAAGAGTTACGTCTCTCAGAAAAGACCCTACACAAGAGACATTATGATGAACTACACAAAAGGGCACGTAGATATTAAGCATCAAATAGGTGGTTAAACAACGGGGAACTATTTGGAGAAACAGAAGGTTTTATGATGGCTATTCAAGACAGAGTGATTGCGACGAACAATTATAAAAAATACATAATACAAGATGCGACAGTAAACGATCAATGTAGAAAAAGTAGTGCAAAGGGGTGAAAAAAATCGAAACACATCATATCCGGGTGCAAGTCACTATGTCAAACAGATTATCTCTACAGACATAACCAAGTAGCTAACATTATTTATCAAAAAACTAGCAATCAAGTACAACCTCATTGACACACACACCCCTTAAATACAAATACAAACCAGAGAAAGTACTAGATAGTAAAGATTACAAATTATATTACGACCGCACAGTTATAACAGACCAAACGATACATCACAACAGACCGGATTTAATAATAATTGACAAGAAGAAACAAGAAATACCCTTATCGACGTTGCTATCCCAATGTGCCATAACGTCGAGACCACGTGGAAGAAAAAAAAATTGACAAGTATAGTGAACTTGCAATTGAGATCAAGAAGATGTGGAAACAGAAAAAGGTAAATACATCCATTCATTATATCAGCCAACGGCATCATACGAAGAAGCTAAAATGAAAGCATTAAACAACTAGATCTTAACCCAATGTATACATCGAGACTCAAAAGGCAGTAATACTCAACACGTGTAGAATAGTTCGTAAATTTCTAAACTAAGAATGATACTTCGAGATTCCGAGACAGCTTCCATCCTGATATGGTTTTCGGGGTTTCCCATAGTCCGAAGAGCAAACGCTAGGATGGCGACGAGAAATCGGCCGCGACCGTACACAGCAGAAAAAAAGCATCATCTACAAACAATATTACAATTTATAAAAGACTTATTTAGTTAGAGTTAAGACAAAAGTAATAATGTATGTAATAGGTACACATGGAAGTACTTGACGTAAGTCCGTACAACATGTTAGCTCGGTTTTTAAACCGAGTTTGTATGAAATACATCCAATAAAATAATAATAATAATATTAATAATAAGGTGAAAGGTGGTGGGAAATTGTGGTTATGTGATTTTTATATTTTATGTTTTTCAGGTATTTATCAATTTTCTTCTATTCTGTTCATTTATAAATTTATTTATAATGTAAAACTTTATATAATTATCACATTTTATTGTTTAGACTCACATGTCGGTAATTTCAATAAATAAAAATTTCAATTATATTAGGTTAAGTGTTCAGAAGTGAATAAATCCTTATCTTTTAAAAAACATAGTTCCACAGATAAGCTGCATGCGCAGTTTGTGGGGGTCGAATGTATGAAATATGTAAGGTTATGGAAGAAATGTATCTACAATAATAATAATAACAATAATAATAATAATAATAATAATAATAATAATAATAATAATAATAATAATAATAATAATAATAATAAAAATAATTTCAAATTTAAGGCTTTCGCGGCCCGGTAAATAATTAACAAAATTTATTGGTCGGGACATTTCGCCGCGTCGAATCGGGTTTTAAATTTGCTTTTGATTGCACACAGTTGGGCTAAAAACGTCAAAAGCAATTAAGCAGATTCGACGCGGCGAAATGCCCCGACAAAAATTGTGTTAATTAAAAATATAATAATAATAATAATAATAATTTAATAACAAAAAATTTAATAATAATAATAATAATAATAATAATAATAATAATAATAATAATAATAAAAATAATAATAATAATAATAATAATAATAATATAATATATAACCATATATTCATACTACCCAACTCATGGGAGATGAGATGTGTTTTTGAATTATCCATGCAATTTTTCAGATTTGACAGCTACATTGCCGTCTTCTGTTGGATTTATGTCATGTAAGTCAACAGTCACAACAAATAGCAGTTTCCTAAAGGTTTGTTCTGTGGTACCGGTAGCTTAATTGGTAGAGCTATGGCACGTTAAGCCGGAGGTTTTTGGTTTTCGAACCCCAGTCGGGGAAAACTTTTTCGACAACTGCTATGAATCAATAATAAATGAATAATAATAATAATAATAAAAATAATAATAATAAATAATAATAATAATAATAATAAAAAGGACATATACAAGCTGAGGCCCGTTGAAATCGTTTTTGGGTCGTCGTCTCCGTCAACGGTTTGGTCACCAAGGAGTGGTCAGCGGCAAAGGAGAAGCTCCATTGAAGGACAAGCACGTTCGTGTCATGCAGAAAGCTGCAATCCTTGGGTACAAGCAACATCGTGCGGAAGGTCCTCAGCCTCTGATTTTTGACGTTTCCCCCCCACCGTTGGGTCCCCACGCTAGGTGCACTCTCGCATCATCTTGGCTCGAGATGAGCTCGGTGGTGCAAAGGAGAGCAGAGAAAAAGGAAAATAAGATAATTATAATAATAAAAATAATAATAATAATAATAATAATAATAATAAAAATAATAATAATAATAATAATAATAATAATAATAATAAATAATAATAATAATAATAATAATAAATAATAATAATAATAATAATAATAATAATATATTATTATTTCTTGTACTTACTTTATGAATATTCTAATAGATTCAAAAGAGAGATAGTGGCTGGATTAAGGAATCTTGTATCTTCTGTACATGGTTGTAAAAATAACAATTGTGCTTTATATTTAATTTATTGTTAAAAATTCAAAATCAAAAAGTCTTCAAATATAGAATTGAGCTAATTGTATCAATTAAGTCTGCCGATGTACTCTGGGGTTGATGTTTTACAACCGAGCGTTGCCAGTAGCTGGTGACAGTTGAATCTATTTGTTCTCCCGGTCAAAGCTCAAAGGTTGAACACCCCATATCGTCATCCATGAATAACAGTCGAACCGAACAAACAAAATAAGACTGTGAGCGTCAGCCCTTTCTCGATCCTCTATCTTGCCCAGGAAGCGGAGAGGTTTATCATTATCAAGTATAACCACTTTTAAGAGGTTAGGTTTGTTCGTCCGGCGGTGGAAATATGCGGCCATTTCTCTTGTCCGACCCCGTCGGCTCAGTTCGGCCGGCGGTCGCTTATTTGTTCTCCGTCTCCGAACCTCCCCTAGCAGTCACTTTTGACACAGACGAAGAGCTGTCTTCCCCTCCTCCAGTGCCGGAAACCTAAACAAACTACCAGTACCCCCAAACCCCACCGGGCAAAGAGAACAAAACCACGTAACTCCCGCCATTGCCGAGTTTAGTGCTCACGTTAACAAATAAATAAACAGTCAATTACATAAAAAAAATTAGGCAGTTTTGGTTTAAAGTTTGTTTTCCTCAGCAGTGCTCGGAACGGGGTTAGAAGTTAGATGTACTTTAACAACAGAACAGGGAATGGGTTGGTTTCTATGCCCACGGAAGTTTAACCACAACTTGTTGGTTGGCAAAGCTTCGTTAATAATTTTGTTCAATTGCTCAACGCCATTCATGCAGCTCGTCCCTTTGTTATTAGTCGATTGTTTAAATGTTACACTAGGCCGCTACGCGAATGCTTTTTTTATAGTCGCGTTGATGGATGAGCTTTATTGTAAGTTTTAATTTTACGTGGGATTTCTTTACTTTTGCAAGTGCTTTTTGAACGCATTGTAGGTGATTGTTGTCAAGTTTCTTTGTTACTTGTTAATTTTATTAATCCCTAAAACCACTTATATTAAAACCTTTATTCCGGTTTCTGGTTCACTTTTACAACATTGTTTCAAAAGGTACTACATCACTATAACCTTAATGTCCATGTAAAATAAGAACTTTGTAGCCCCCCCCGTTTGGTCAGAATGGGCCCAAATGTCACGAAAATATCACACTAAAAATCAAAAAAAATCGAAAAAAGTACGATATGCATGAGAAATATTTTTTTGTTTGTACCAAAAAACGGGGAAAAAGTGCAGAGATTTCGAAGGTCCCCTCCGTTTTTCTTTGCCCAGTGAGAGCGAAGAAACAGAAAAAAAAACACTCTAGCTAATTTTTTTGGGGGTCATAAAATTGAAGTCTTCACTTCGCTCACCCAAATTTATTTGTATATTTCGTATATTTATTTCCGCTGTCTAGTCTTACGTGTCTCTTTGTTAATCAAAGTGTCCCCAAGTAGAACAGCTGCGTCGGAACGACGTTGTATTTGTGGCGTGTAAGGGCGGAAATATTTGCTTCGATTTCCGACGCCAATCCAACTTTGGGCCCAACGTTGTATTTAACGGGGTTCCGCTGCTAGACTAGAGTAGGATTTGAGTCGTAAAACGGCGTCGGAACCACGCGTATTTGGCCCGTTCCGCTGCTAGACTGGATAAGGATTTGAGTCGTAAAACGGCGTCGGAACCACGCTGTATTTGATCCGTATTCCGCTGCTAGACTAGAGTAGGATTTGAGTCGTACAACGACGTCGTAACCACGCTGTATTTGATCATATTCCGCTGTAGACTTGATTGGATTTAAGTCGTAAAACGACGTGGGAAACCACGCTGTATTTGATCCGTATTCCGCTGCTAGACTTGAGTAGTCTTTGAGTCGTAAACCCCGTCGGTACCTCGCTGGATTTGGTCCAGTTTCCCTCTCTAGACTAGAAAAGGATTTGAGTAGAAGAACAACGTCTTAGGTACCACGTAGGATTTAAAGGTTTACCCTTTGTTTAGTAAATTTAATTTGCAAAAAAAGTATGTTTAAGAATGACTTGTAATGTTATGTATAGGTAATGTTTTAGCAAATGTTGAAGGGTACCTATACTAGCAGCCATTCTTTAACAAAGCAATGAGTAACTTCTCATTCGCGTATTACAAGGTAGTTACACCTCGCGAAGCATTTAAAAGTTTATGGTAGTAAAAGCATCATAAAGAGAGATCTGCCACTTTAAAATTGTTTTAAGAATTAATTTTAAATACAAGATAGGCTACAAGTTATAAGTATGTTTGTAATTATTATGTAATTGGTATATGTACTAATTGATTAATATTATGTCTGGACCTATTTTAATAATGATTATACTTATTATTTGTTATTTTACTTATTTTTAGGAATTAAGTATGTTTGACAGTGAATAAGGATTTATTCCCACTGTAATATCGTTGAGTGAATTTGTACTTGTCACGTGTCAACGTGCATCTGCCCGTGGATCCGACTGACAGTTTAAGTCCCACTCTAAGTCGCCACGTCGTTGAGTGCTCTGTTGGTGTAGTGGGTAACGCGCTTGACTCCCCACGCAAGAAGTGTCTGGATCGAATGTCAGCCGTTTTTTTTTTTTACATTATAGTATCTCAACATTATTATTTTATTTTTTATCGATAACGACAACGATTTTTAACAATGTTTTTATAAAAGCTACTTTATTAGCATGGGCCTTTATCCCTCCGCGTTTGATCGAACGTTTTTTAACAGAAACATGTTCCCCACCTGAGTTAGTCTATTGTCGGGAAATCTTTTATTATTTTTTTTTAAATTTTTTACTGTTTGCACATTCGCAATATTTTTGTTTGATATAATTCGAAGAAATGCATGTACTAAACGACCCAAAATATAAAAAATGAAATCAATTCGAAAGAGTTTTCGTTTTTTAAATTCTTAGAAAAGTGACATTTATCGATTGTCGACAGAAATACGCGTACTGTTTTTTGCTACAGTTAGCTTATTTTCTAAAATTCATTTTATTATTGTTTATAAAAATACCACACCAATAAGTTTCATCCCTTTTTAATTGGGTTGGCTTCGTTAGCCTATTTATTACGTATAGGAGTGGCGGATTCCGAAAAAACAACTTCTTCTTGTATATAAAATATATGAATAATAAATATAAACTCTTCAATATTCACATTCTGAATGTAAAAAGTGAATCGAAAGATTTTTTCAAGGAGTTTTTTAATTATTTCTTAAAGCTAGTTGGGCCCCAGACCGGCTTTCCGGTTTAGAATTTCGTGCGATATTGCAACGCTTTTTGCCATTGTAATCAAATAATTATCAAGCAGTGTATGAAAAACATTTGCGTGGTTAAAATATGTTCACTTACACTTAAGAGATAAAAAGAAATACACTTTCCCCCGCTCTAAACTTGGCTGACGAAACTCGCCGCTGTACTCACATCTTCTGTTGGTGTATACGGTTTAATGACATGCTTTGTAATTCTTTCTCCAGGTGATCCCGGTTCGAGCCTCGGTTGTCGCAGGTTTTTAGACCACGAAATTAATATGCAATTAACACTTCCTCTGGGCTGTCTAATGGTGTATGTCATTCTTACAGGTTCACTCTGCATCACTATCAAATTGATGAAATCAAAATTTTAATGATAAGAAACCATTGTCTTTTTGTCACCGTCGTACCAACGCTGATTTACGCGGCGGATGAAACGCGGATTAGAGGAGTAGTAGAGGTGGGTTTGTATCGTACACGCGGCGCTTTCGCTGCTTATGCGAGGTGTAATACGCGGCTAATACGACGTTGATACGCCCTCATATCAACGTCGTACCAACGCTGGTACACCGCGTTAACCGGCGGGGTTTCGATGTGGTTTATTTAGTAATAACTCTTCAAATCCGACGTTGGAGCATGACGTAAATCCAACGTAGATACGACTTAAGTTGGTACGGCGGAACAACGTTGGAACGACGTTCGTGTTTTACCTGGATACGTACTAATACGGCGTAAATACGCCACTAATTACCACCGGCGTACCAACGCGTATTCCCGGCGGATACGAGCCCATAGAGCGCGTAATCCGCCGGCGTTCCGATGCCGTTCCTTCTGTCATAACTCCGTAAATCCGCGCGGAATCACGACTCAAATACGACGTTGTTCCGACGTAAACGGTACCGGCGGAACAAACGTCGGAACGGCGTCCGAGTTCTACTTGGGTTTTACGTTATACAAAAAGGGTTTCTCAGTCGTTTTTTTATAGTAAAGTTGCCCATTCGACCATCGCCTTAGTTGGACCCCCGCCTTAGTTGGACCACCGCTGTAACTCAGCCCCGAACAGCAAGTGGGAATATTCGGTACTACTCGAGTGGTTTAGTATCATGTGAATTGTTTAGGGAGTAACTCGCTCCCAGGCTATGTACAAGGGTGAAACTTAGTCATTGTAACGATGCTGATGAAATTGCTCACTCTTGCTAAGGTGGCTGCATTGAAAGTGTAAGTGTGTTGATATTTATGTTATCATGACTTATTTATCTAGAGCGTTTATAAGCACAGCCCCCAGTTGATAACAAAATACTCACTCAGGGTATGACCAAACTAACTACAATATGCTGAGTACTTTAAATTGATACCATAGCAGGTATCCCTAATTAGACCAGTGGAGCGCGAATAATCTTTGCGTTTAAGCGCCCTAAAACTACTAAAATAGACCCGTGGTCCAATTAGAG
The DNA here is from genome assembly GCA_024449915.1 of Sweltsa coloradensis. NCBI lineage: Eukaryota > Metazoa > Arthropoda > Insecta > Plecoptera > Chloroperlidae > Sweltsa > Sweltsa coloradensis. Next base: position 14,398 of record JAMZAV010007352.1, on the reverse strand, counting down.
CAACCAATGTTATTTTGAGACGGAGCTTTGAACGGTTTTTTTTAGTTATATAAAAGTTGCGTACCGCTGTTTTTTTTTTAGGGTAGACATGAATAATTTAAGTTAGAATAGGAGTACTGATGAGACACGTTTGAAGGCACTTTGTATATAAAAGTTCTGTATTCCACTTTTATCGTAGGGCTTAGTCTAAAGGCTAACAATTTGGACATTTGTAAATGCTTATTGGGGTCTAGTCATGTAGGGGTGAGACTGTTGAACCTTAATCGAGTCCAATGCAGCGCGTAACATGGTTCGGTCCCGTCGTCGACTTGGCGTTTTCCTGGCGTTGTGAAATCAAGATTTAGATAATATGTAAATCAATTACACCTATGGGAGTGTTTCCCGATTAATGAAATTGAGAAAGAAAGGAAAGAGATTGAGATAGTTTTCCATTCATGACACAATATTGTTATAAATTTTGTCTAGGTCCCATTAAAGACACCATTGATCCAATTTAGGTGTATAGTTTCTCAAATTGGACCGATTTCAACACCTTACTTCGTCATTAATAGTATAATATGGGTTTCACTTTATTTTACAGTTTTAACTTAACCCAATTTAAGCTAACAGATCAAACTAGCGCCTGTATCTTTCTTGAACAAAACAATCCTATGCAAAAACCAACAAAAGATTGAAAGTGGTCCATCTAAGGCAACTTTACTCTATTAATTTATTATTTTAAATTAACGTAATTCTTTTAGAATCTTCCATATTATTCAGCAGGTCATTCCTCGTCGATACCAACTTCGCATGCTTCTCTCATCGTTATACCTCTTTCAACACAATATATTTGGAGATAGTAATGCACCCCTCGTGTATCTCCGTCTAACCTCGTGTTGTTCCGCAGGATGCTCGGGTTCCGCCGAGCCATGCCGGTCACCGGGCGCATCCTCAACATCACGACGGAGGTGTACAACGTGGCCGACGGCGAGCTGCTCAAGACGTTCTTCGTCTCTCCCAGCAGCAACCTCTGCTTCCACGGCAAGTGCTCGTACTACTGCGACACCGCGCACGCCATCTGTGGCAACCCCGACACACTAGAGGGAAGCTTCGCCGCGTTCCTCCCGCCCAATGAGATGGCCGCGCGCAAAGTGTGGCGACATCCGTGGAGGAGGAGCTACCACAAGAGAAGGAAGGCGCAGTGGGAGCAAGGTATGTGTTCTCGTCTGCCCTCAGTGCCCTATGTGCACATAGATAAGCTGTCACACATTCGACAAGGGAGTCCTTGGGGAGAATCCATCCTCGTTAACTATGCCTGTTTGCCTGGGCCCGGGGTATAGAATTTGTCTCAGCGCATGGCTCTGCTAATCGTAAAAGGCGAGGAAAGAGAAAAAGTTTAACTTGCAAACATCAGCTTCAAAGTAGGGGAGTATATTAATCCCCGAAACCGGAGGCGAGCTCTGGTAGTCGTCATCGGCGACCTCATTCCTTTTCCTTGACGACCTCCTCAACTACGACGACAATGACAACACGAACGATGACGAAGTAAGAACCGACCCCCTTTTCTTCCCACGACTTGGCTGGTTCTGACAAGAATGGGACTTCCTTTCCCACACCCCTTGGGCTAACTAGAGTAGCGCATTGTGACACAACTTTTTGACGCGCCTTTAATCCAAATAAACTAAACTAATTTTATATAAATTCGCAATATTTTTGTTTATTTACAATACTTTTCTAAATGCATTTATATAAATGAGTACACATATTGTATATGCGTGCAAAGTTCTGGCTGATGAATACTTGGCAAATGGTTTCTGTGTTTTTGTCTCTGACAGCATTTGTATTCTTATCGCATTATGCTTTTAAAAAAATTTCGTTTAATTTTGTAAGCACTTATTATCCTGTTTTTAGTCTATATTAATTTGCTGGCACGTTGGAACAACCAATCTTTAGCTCTTTACCCACTGTGTACAACAGTCTTTCGGAGAATGCACAGTGCACATTATCGCATTGTCAACATCGAGTGTTGAGCCAAGCAAACAAAAGGCTGCAACTGTTATGCCAAATACCAACTACACCACACAATTCCGTAGTTAATGGTGCTTCACAGTTATGTATCCATGGCGTAATTATTCCAAACAATGATGTCGTTATCACTTAGTAAACTACGAACTAAACTGAAACCTACTAAAATGGTGTTTCAATTCAATTGAATCGCAGAATGTAGACGTCAAAGACGTTGGAAGGAAATGAGGCAAAGTGGGTCAACAGCTGGCAAGAGGATAATTGGGTAAAGAAGGCGGTGATATTCATGGCTAGTGGCGGTGACACAGTCGCTGTGGAAACGTGTGATCAGCTATCTGTTCTGTTATAGCTATTGAGTGTTGGCTGCAGGCCATTGGACTTCAATTCCTTCCGGGATTTCAATGGAATATGTAAAAGGAAAATCATTGGCATCTATGTTAATACCAGGGGTCCTTAAAATGTTTAAACAACTTTACATTTTGTGGACACAGACTAGGCCTATGCATTTTTCTCCAAAGATAATTCGGTATCTTCCCCGAAGTATACACTTCAAAACAATATGAGTGATTCATAAGTGGAAAATTTAGTTGCTCACTTTATTCGTCTTTTCTAAATACTTTTGGTGCAGGTGTCACTGTTTTACAACATTTCGCCCAAGTTCCAAAACAATTTTCTTGGTGCAATACAATTTGATATCTAGTCTACTATACAAAGGAATTTCATCCCCCTGGGACGCAATTTAAAATGCTTATGTTGGTCAATACATACAAAATCTTCAAAACCAGGCTTCTCGCGCAACGGATCTTTCCACGACCTTTTAAACACAATGCCAGCAAATTAGGGTTAGTTATTACAAGCATTGTTATTCATAACCATAAACGAGAAACAGACTACTATTGCCTACAACCCGACTATACCATACAACCTGTCTTGTGCCCATTTCATTCCTCTTACCTTGTCTCTGCGACCTAATTATGTGAGATCGTCCACACACATCTGTCACTGTATGTGAAGTCTGACAACACAAGATAGCAGTGGTGGCAGGATAAATGTAGAGTCAACTTTGAGTTTTATCATAGCGTTTGAGGTTAGAAAATGTTTATTGTAGGGCCTATGTCTGACAATGACCATACTGATGTTAAACAACGAATATCTCTTCTCCTTTGATTTGAACCATTGACGTTTGTAGACCACATCTGGTATCTTTACTCCCCCTAGGCCTAGATATCAAAGATAAATGCAGATTTAAACATAAATATAGTCCTACTTCTACTTGTCATCCGCTTGTTAAGTCTAAATACCAAACTTGGCCAAACAACAACGTCAAAAACTACATCGTGACACGCGTTCAATATAAGTTGGTACTTATTGTCGGTTTTAAAGCGATTTAAGTCGCTCTCCCACCTAAGTCATTGATCGATCATCCACCCACACCGGTACATAAGTAGGAGACCTATACTTAAGTGATAGACTAAAGTAGCCAGTGGAGACAGACAGCTGGTATTATCAGAAGAGTCATCTCTTCTAGTTTTTAACTCACTCACCGGACGCTTCACGGTTCATAGATACATGTCACTCACAGCCCTCTAACTTGTCTCACTGCCTCCTAGATACCGACTACTGCGCTCTGGTGCGCGACATCCCCCCAATGACGTACATAAGCTTTGTGTAGCAAAGCGCTAGACGCTCAGTCTCCTATCCTTCCAACCGAGCGCTAGCATGGACGTTAGAAGCCATCATGATCAGGGAAAAATCATTTCACTCCCAACATAGATACTTCATCTAGTTGAATGAACTAAGATGCAGTGGATTATTTGATCGACGCGGGATAAGAAAAATACTAAACAGATGGCGGACATTTTAAATTTTGCGTCTAGTGTAAAACGAGAAAAGTTGTCATAACTCTCATAAAACAAACCAGAAACCGTCCCGGGCCTAGGCCCAGATGTAGAAAATTATTTATAATACAACAGTGTAGGCCTAAAGTTCCATTGGGCTATAGGACTCCCATTCAATCAATGCTAACATAACACGTTTGACAAGCCCTAGGCCTCTTCTAGGCAACCCTAGACCTGCACGACCTTGTTCAGACACATATCCCGCACAAAAACTAGTTTTGATTACTAAAAGCCTAATGCAGATAAAACAATAGTATGGGTAGTCCACCAACCAAATTGCTTTATTCGGAAATTGAAGTAACTGAGAGATTTGCGGAAAAAAAACTGTTTTTCTTCAATAAAAACCGAGAAATCGCCATCTTGTGGTTTTGGTTTTTTCACCGCTTGTTAACACAAAGGCTGCTAAATTTAAAGGTACGATACATTTAGATGGCGGTTGGTTTTTCCCTGATCAGATGGCTCCAACATCCACGCTCCCCACGGCCATACTGTGTGTCTAGCGCTTAGCTTATATTACGTCATTGCATCCCGCCTTACGACACTGCCTCCTAGATCTCATGTCACTCACAGCCCTCTAACTTGTCTCACTCCCTCCTAGATACCGACTACTGCTCTCTGGTGCGTGACATCCCGCCTTACGACACCGGTCGGCCCCTCCTGGACCTAATGGACATGGCCGTGTTCGACTTCCTCACGGGGAACATGGATCGCCACCACTACGAGACCTTCAGGGTGTTCGGAAACGAAACCTTCCCCCTCCACCTCGACCACGGGAGGAGGGTTTCGGTCACCCGTTCCACGACGAGCTGTCCATTTTGGGCCCCCCGTGCTTCAGTGTTGCCTCATACGCTACCCCCACGCTTAAGCCCCTTTGCTCGGGTGAGGACATAGTTAACCAGCTAGAAACAGAGAGGCCCTGTGACGTCACGTCACCCTAACGTTGCTCACAGGCTGGAGTGCGATGACGCATATTTTGATAATCTGACAGCTCTACACAATGATTATTTGGAAGGGGGGAATTGAAATGTGTTTGAATCTTGATCTCCTACATTATCTTGATGAATTGGACTGTTGTGAGAAATATTTAGCCAAAAACACTTAACGGACTCATTTGACATATTCGTTATGTAACTAAACATAGCTGTATAACTAAATATAACGAATCTGTTTGGATCTTTGACACACGCATCAATATAATAACTTATTTTAAAAAAAGATACGCGTTTTCATAGCATTCTAACAATTTTCATCTTTTTAAAAAATTCTCTCAGCAATGTAAATAACACAACTTAACTGTGATTTGGAATCTCATGGGTCCTTGTAGGGTGCTGAATTTTAAAGTGATGTTGTAGTCAAGTTAATAATATTCTATGAATTGTTATAACAGAGCCGTTTTCAGTGTTTCTTGATACTAGAAGCAGTTAAGTCATAAAAAGATGGCGGACAAGGTAGATAATCAGGTAAACAAAGTGTTGAGCGTCCGACGGCCGGGGGGGTTTGGGAAAAACTCTGCTGGTCCAGCAGGTGGAACAGGCGTTTCCACTTGGTCCCTGAGGCCTTGCGAATCTTTGGCCGCTAGAGCTAGCGTACAGTCCCGTCAGGGATACCTGCAACATGGGATACGTACAGACACGTCAGGGAGACTTGCAGCATGGGATAGTACAGTCACGTCAGGGATACCTGCAACATTGGGCACGGTGAAGTTCGAAATAGATTTGAGACGAAAGTATGCGTTCGTACTTTTCGAACTATACGCCTTCATTTTTTCCATCGATCAAAATAATTTGATAATGCATACTCGGACAGGTTGTACCAATCCGTGAAAATGATGCTGCACCCTTGTCCACACCTGTACTCCGCGCTAGGTTACCTCACCTCACTTACATTATCACGGACACTTGCACGTTACTGCCCTCTCTGTATCGCCGCCACTTTGCCGGCGTTATTACAGAGAGTCAGTGTTGTTATTATTGTGGTGTGTCTCTTTCCCTCGTTGACGTTCGCCTTCGTTTACTCTAACCGCTAACTCCGATTGTATTTTCCCTACTCTGCTTCGTTCTCGTATGTTCGTTGTTATGTCAGTGTATACTAGAGTCACACCGAAAGAAACCTGGGGTAACGTCATGTAGGGGTGAAGACTTTTTGGGCAGAATACCAACTCTTACTGACCATAAGTATTATGCTAGAGCAGGCGTGGTCACACCCTGATGCGTAGAACAGACAAGCAGTACGGGGAGATCCTCGTGAGTGGTAAAGGGGGGTCGGGGTGGTTGGTGGGTATATTAGTATGTTTGCCCTCTGGCTCAGTGCACAACACAACTAACAGGAGCTCATACGCCGCGGACACTCTCAGTCTCCCACCACCCGTACCCGGCCCCTTCACCAAACAGTCTTGTCTTGTCTTGTCTTCTTGTCTTGTCTTGTCTTCTTTCTTCTGTCTTGTCTTCGCTCAGCGCTTAGGTTGACTTACTAACATGCACGAGCTCAGGTATTAATGATTGCATCTGACCGGTTGGTAAATCATTAGCACATTTTGTATGAGATTTCTATATCCACACTTGGTTGCAAAGAATAAGCATTACGAAATCTTTGCGAGACACAATTGCCGACAAAGTAATAAGATTAAAATGCAACACATGGTTTTCGATGTATGAAGTACCCATAACACCGTCTCTCTGCCGATTAAAAAAAATTATTCTGCGCGTTCACATAGATTTAAATGTCGAGATTCGGTATGGCAATTAACGTTAGTGACATCTTCATGTACACCCGGCGTCAGAAGTAAATCAAGGGGTCTCGTTGTATCTGTACAATACCCAGCCCTTCATTTACTTCTGACGCCGGGTGAACACTTGAAATAAATTCCCGAAGTTCGCTATAATATTGTTAATTTGGGGATTTCAAGAACATATTAAAATTCACAAGTCGATTTGTTTAATTGAGGAATACGCGTATCAGATCTCATAGATTGATTCTTTATTAACGTTCGTGTGATAAATGATATTGATACCGATATTAACCGTTTTTTCCCGGTAAAACAACCCTTTCGTGGTTTGATTCCTTTATATATTTACTATAACAGACTCGATTATCGTGTATGTTCAAAAGAACTGTTTGTGGAACTTTTAACCGCTAGGAAACCATTCTTTTAAGTCCACGAACAATATACTGTACACGCGTACAGTATATTGAACACCTTGTGTACTAAAAAATGATTGTATTCTACACATTGAATGAAATAACAAGTACATTGGCACATTGGTGTCTTGAAAAAATGGCTCTTAAATACACACGAAAAAGTGGAATTTTTTTTAAAACAAAATTTGAAAATAATTTTGCTAGTTGACCCAATGGTTTAGAGTACAAGTTTCCAATGAAGAAGGGAAGATCTTTTACTTATTTCTTTCTTGGATTCAAATCCATCGTTGGGCCCAACAACGAAGCGGTTACCGGTATCTGGCCCCCACTTTAAATCAGTTGCATGATTGACCGGGTATATAGTCTCTAAAGATGAATCTATTTTTCTATTTCTTGTCGTATCCAGACTCGGTAATAATTATTGCAGCATGTTTCCCCTCTATACATTAATCTGTCGGTCTGCATACTGTGGAACAACGACCGCCATACTTCACAAGCCGTGAAACGTGTCCTAAACCCTTCATTTTGAAAACTACATAATATGGCATTGATATCGCTGATGCTTTAATTCATGTTCTTGTTCAACATTGCAAAGTTTCCATTCAAGAGGTACAAGTAAAACAAAAAGTATTGCTACGTCGGTTCAAACAATGGCGGCTAGATGTAAGGTGGAACTCCGCGTTTGAAAGATGGCGCTGTGCTTTTTCGACGGCCTCGTGGCGAACGTGAGAAAAGTTGGCGGAGTTTCACTTCCCGCGTAACTAATGTTTCGTGTTGTGGCGTCATTCTGCACGTTTTACCCCACGTCTCGGAACTCCACCATCAAATAAAAACTATACGTATTATTGATGTACATTGTACAAGTACTTCTCGTAGTTGACAATCACACTTCACACTGGAGAACGCACATGGCAAGCAATGCAAATAGAAGTTACTTTACAAGGTGTACGACTTCTTGAAACTTCATAACTTCTTTGCCTTCAAGAGGTTGACCGTATCAATAGAAAAATGGAATAGAAAAGTTGAAGGAAAGTTCTTGCATTGTATGTTGTTAGTGGAAGCCCTAGAATCACAAGTGACTTTCAACAAACTAGATTTCAAAGGCCGAGTGCCGGGGACCAATAGTCAATATGTCCACTTTGAAAACTTTACCGTACAACTGGATAACAGACACGTTATATTTTATAAACATTTTTTTGAAAACCTTGTCTTTAAAAAAAAATAAGCCTACAAATGGACAAATTTAAAAATATTTTGTGTTTTGATGATGATGATGAAGATGACGATGGGGGATGCATACTCCTGCTTTGTGTTGACCACTATACTCAAATAGAATAGACCCACTATCTCTCTATTATCATTGCTTATAACCGCGTGAGTACTTGAAACGTGGTGTCGGTTGTATTGCACATAGCGATCACCCCAGTGCCGCACGTGGTGAATACGTAATGGCCGACACTCAATGAAACTGAGGCGGATTATCGCAGCAAAGTGATGATCATCAAACGCTTGATGATGTCATTAATAGCAATGGTGATTCGAGGTGTGATATAGAAGCTTCGAATGAGTACCCGCCCATGCGTTCACCTGGGCAGCCTTGTTGTGCCACTAAATACTGAAACTATACTTAATTGAACACGTATGTATTCCTATTACGATGCTTAAATTGGTGTGACACGCCTGTTGGAAAGCAAAATCAAACTTAGCAGGGTATGAAAGTAAAACATTAAAATCAAATAAGCCATTTGGCATCTCCCAATATACGTATACGTTTAAGGAGCATTTTCAAACCAACATCATAGCACTTTCATTCTACAATTTTGAGCTTTTTGGAGCGTTTTGAACTTTCACAATCAGTTTATTCGTATGAAATGGAATTGATAAATTCGTGTTCCCCTCTTAAAACAACACAAGGTGATGAGTTTTTTGTTTGTTCGCTTTTGAAATAGATATAAACAAAATTATTATAAATATAAAACCAAAAAGTAGTATTATAATTTACCACTAAAAAATGCTAGCAATTCACGGTTCGAAAATGGAGTTAGAAATTTGAATGGACGAGACTATTCACACACTAATGGTTTTTGAAAAGTAAAACTGACCACCGCGATAGGCAATTAACTAGCTCTGCATTAAGCTACTTGTTAAACCGAAGCGCTTGAACAGTTCGAGTAATCCGGGGATTATCCTTATTACACATCCCAATACAACATTGCCAGTATCGTCGCTTCATTCATTGGATAGAAGCATGTTCCTATTTCTATTAAATGTATTGTCATTAATAAATTCAGTGTTGATTTATTTCAATCACATGTTTAATGAACTCTTTACTTATTATTACAAATAGTGTATAATTATTTAAGGCCCACACATAATATGTAGTTATATTTTTATTCCGAAATTTGTTTAATCATTTTATTTTGTGTGCATTTATGTAATTTTAGTTATATTTATTACTGTATTTCTTTGTACGTAATTCAGTTTTCATAACTGAATAGGTCAGATGTTCCATAACATTTTTTTTTAATTATCTTAAAAATGAAAAATGAGTACTGTGCCAATAATAGTTGTTGTATTCGCTGTCCCTAATACTTCTCGTCCACCGAGACAACTAAAATAATTCGCTAGATGTCCATCTTCCCGTGTGCGGCGCAATCAAACGCTTTCTGTCAGGACAACTAGCTCGAATATAGTGGCTTCATGAAACAGGTAAACCACAGCCGATTGGAATGTGTTGCACTAGCACACTTATAACACACACTCATTGCGTAGCTCACACAAACAAATATCGCTTCGATGAAGCACTGACTGTTTCGTTGTCCTTGATGTCCCTGTATCGCACTAGTGTTGTAGAACACAGCGGTATTCTGAGGACGCAGGAAGCATGAGCTCGGGACAGCATTTTATATAGTTGGTTAAATATGGTGTTTGTTAAATGTCCATTTAAAAATCAATTATGTTCACCATATCCAACGAATTTTCACTTTCATTCTAGACAACTTTTAGATCTCTAATTTTCACCCAAAAGTGTTGAAACTTTAGGAGATCGTTCAACGCGTTGCTTAGAATTTTAGAAAATTACCTTTAATAGGGCATCAAAGAGTTTTTTGTTGGACTTATTATCCTAGCTTATATTGTGTAAGAGTTGTCTTCTGATCGCAACAAACATACATTCTGATGCAAATACAAACCCCATAGGACAAAAGGCAGAGCCTCAAAGTGATCTATGTTCAATCCTTGCGTTCCTCATTAATCCAACATACGGAATTGACACAAACGTTTTTTCTATATAAATGATAAAATACTCAATTCATCATAATTACATTTATTGCCATGGAGAAATGATTTTCCGTGGTTCTGGTGGACATAATAATATCACGTTCAATTTTTGCTTCACACGTCACCATTATCAATGTACACATAATGATGTTAATTCCGTATCCGATTTGGGATGTTCGACTTTCCGTGTAAAGCCACGAAAGAACGGACGAACGAACAAACGGACGAACCGTACACTGATACGCGGAGAGCGCGACGTTGCCAGTACAACCCCCCTCTGCGGTGTTGCCGCTCGGTCTGGTAATCCGAACTCGCTGTCACAAAGCTAGTTCCCCGTGGTCAAGTGTCGCTTCTATTACACGTGGGCATTAGTATTTATTGTCGTTATTTAATTCAATATGTATTAGTTACAGATAAATATACATATGCTAGTGGCAAGAGAAGAATGTGCCTTGCCACCAGTATATTTGAAAAATAGTTTACTATGAGAGACACACAATTAGGATTTCTAATTATATAATTGAAACATTATATTTTCTTCCTAATGACTGTCAAAAAATATTTGTCCTTGCATGACATACTAGACACCGCCACCCTCGACATTCACTCCACGTCAACAAAACACAGTAAATAATTCGTTGACATCAACAAGGCCGTGTGTTTGTGTCACGCAATGACGTCACATACAGTGCTCTTCCCCGCATCAGTGTCGACAAGTGCGCTCGCCACTGCATGCGGACACTCGCACTTAACCGTGCGGACAACACACATAAACGTAACATTATTTTAAATTCCATTCAACAACACATTCCGCAATGAAAACAGGAAAAAAAATAGTCCGAATAATCGTTAGTGTGTACTAAAACCCCGTGTTTGTTGGACTCTGAGCCATGTTTCACGGGGCTAAATCGCCCTTGGCCGTCTCCTAAAGCAACATAAAATCTTCTTTATTTGTCCCTCGTCCCCGCGGTTCTAATCCCGGTGCGGCTAACCACGTGATCTTAACTTACCGGAGACAGAGCCGCGTGAATTTAAGACGCCCCCGGCTTGGCCTGGTGCGGCCGCCGCGTGGAAATAAGGCTCTTTATGGGCGCATCTGCTCCGGCTGGCTTTTGATAATTCAGGGGATAAGACTAACTGTTATGCGCAACGCCGCCGGGAGATAGCACCACCGTAGCGTCTGCTTTCTGTTTACCGGTTTAAAATGGAACACAATCGTTTAGGCCTAATGGTAAAACTATAAGGTATATTTGAAAAGGGTTTTAGTGATCGTATCGTGGAAGAACTTACTTTTATAAAAGAACGAATGTCGACATTTTAATCAGACCAAACCTTTTAGTGGTGCACGGTTTTATTTCACAAGAATACACAATACTGCCTTATTATCCGATTGTCACGAATCAACAAAGGAAGTAATATATGTTGCAGGCTATATCTTCTGTATTATCACACAATCACGGATGCGAGATTACCCCAAAGAGAGAGCGAAGCTTAGGCCTACATACGTACAAAATTAAAATAATTTGCCATGAGTTCATGTTTTTTGTGGCGGCGTCGAGTTAGCTTGCCTCTAAACAAATTTCATCGCTTGCTCTCTTATTCAGTAAGTATAGGTTTCGGGTAGTGAATTCAACTTTCTGGGGGAGGGGGGATTGTCACTTTACCCCTACCGCCAGGTTCATCAAATACATTCTATGTAACAAAAAACGCACATCAGTCGAACGTCGCGTTTAAGACGTGACACGCACAGACGAACTGACGGGCATTACAGTGATGCTTATATGGGAGCGTTGCTGCCTTATATGAAAATGTATATTATGTAAAAACAATTTAAATAATGGAATGACAGGCGCAAGCTCTCTTCGGTCATGCGTTGTATCAATAATTTTACTGGAAATAAGAAATCAATTTGTATTTTTACTAATTGGTTGAACTCTATAGGCCTAATTGAAAGCCAGTGTTACTAAAGTCTGTCCATCCTTGAGGTACAAAGTAACCATCGGCGGACGAGACCGGGATCGGTCTTCCCGTCTGTCTGCATTTTTCCCTTTCCACCTTTTTTGGCGTGATCGAACTTGGGAGCGAAAATGTTTTTTACCTGCCTTCGCCCATTTCAAATCTATTGTGATGAAAATAATTTATTCAGCGATTTTTTTTTTATAATTGCCAATATTTAATAACGTGGTTCAAATGTGTAGCTTGAGTTTGGAAATGCGTTTTTTTCCCTAGTGTTACGACCAAAACTACTGAAATATATAAATATTATTATATTATTATGTAATATTTAAAAAAATATATTGTAGAAGAATTATCCGTAACTCAGTCAGTTTTTATCGTAGAATTTCGTCAAAAAAATGAAATACAAGACGCACGCTTAATATTTTAACAACGTTATTAGATATTTGCAATTAAACAAAAAAACATAAATAAATAAAATAGAACAAGAAGACAGGAAGAGAATACAGCAGGTAGAAAACACTCAGCTTCTAGGATGGTCTATTTTACGACTACACGCGACAACCCTTAGCAGCTGCTCATACCCATACCCGACGCGTCCGTCGATGGTCACTTTGTACTTCAAGGATTGATAGACTTTTAGTGGGTAGGAACTTCGTATTAGCTTCTGCCCGGCGATATAGTTGGTTCCAGTTAAGAAAGCCACCGCCGAAGAATCGCAGCACGGACCTTGTAAGACCAACACCCTCACAGGGAGTGAAAACACCGGCCCGGACGTAACTCGGTTAGCGCTAAAAGGCTCTAGGTCTGTGTTATTGCGCCGTTCAATGGGTTTAGCTCTTGTTTTCTCAGCTTCACCACTGTTTACACGGGCCGAGGCTTCAGCTATCGAACTATTGTTCTGCAGGACTAGTCAGGATCAGACGGAGAACACTTGATTGAATAAATAGCAGACAAACTTCTCGTGCGAGCGATTACAACTCATTTCTTGCAATTAACACTGCAGGATGAGCTCGGACAAACCGCGGGTGTTATTGCAGAGGTTTATTCTGGATCACTTGGAAGACCCAGCGATTACCCTATCAAGTTGTGGTTTGACTAATGCGTGCGTAGTCTAGTTGTCATGTGTACATTTAGCGCGACGCGACGCGAGAAATACTAATAATTGACCAAACACAGCGAGGTATGAACCAGTCGCGCGAAGAGTTCAATGCCGTGACTTTCGTCGCCTCTCTCCTGACGGCTTCTTGGACTTGCATGTTACAATAAGAACGTGATTAGGTGACTCAGAGACAGGTTTTATGTTGAAAATTCATTACATAATCGTTTTTTGTTTCGCCTTAACATGGTAGTTTAACTTGATCAATTATTTTCTTTGGAACCGTTGAATTCGTAATTTGTCTATGAAATATGAAAGATTCGATTCTTGTTACATCAGTCGGAAGTACGAACAGGAGTTTGTGTGTACAGAACCGAATGAGGTAGGAATGTTAGTGCTGATCTTCACTCTTCAGCTTCGCTGACAAGAGAATCAGCAACATCAGCGGCCCCACGATCAAATCATGTTATTCGAATTCCATGCACTCATTTGCTATTTTACGAGAGTTCTGAATTTATAACTCTCCAGTGAGAACTTTTAATACACAGAATAACTGATCGTGTCAAACTCTCGGTTTAACTGTCCATTAAAAACTGATTGCTCCGTGCCCCGTCTCCAGTGTCTTATCCGATACCTCCGGGATTTAATGTAAGAACGATATTCCGTATTATTATCTCGAACTCGCAAATCCCGTGGCAATTTATCGACGGTGTCGCCCTCTTCAGGGCATATCTCGAGTTATGAAGCCGGCCAATAAAAACAGAATAGTGGCCATTTCGTTTACGATTGGATCGCGCTCGGATCACGTGCGACTGCAAATCATCTCAGTTAAATTATGATTGTGTGAATGTTAGTCTAAGACTGTTTTATATTCCACGGTGAACGGTCTTCGGAATCGCTATTCGGGCGATCTGTTTGTGAATAGAGATTCCCTCCCCTCCCCCCGCCCCACGGCTCGTTAAGTGAAGCGCGAACGGCGATGCCGTGATCCCCGCCATTATCCCTCCGCGAGAGCGCGGCGCTA
>JAMZAV010007351.1:0-33328 GCA_024449915.1 Sweltsa coloradensis | reverse complement strand
ATCTGTTAATCATCAATTAGTGTCTGATTATGAATATCTATGTAAAATAGTTAATGCATCAGCATACAAAATAAATATGTAAACTTCTTAAGAGTATCAAGGATTTGAAAGGTTCTTGGTGGATAGAAATGGTTTGAATATTGTATAATGGGGATTACTGTATTGTGGTGATAACAACACTAGGATAGGTTTAATTTTGACCAATGTTGGTGATTACTTTATTTTTATTTTCTATTGAGTGATAATATACTACATTATGCATTCATTCTTTGTATTTTAACAAAAAATATTTTGATTTATGAATAAAATAACTACAAAAAAATGTCCACTTCTGTCTTTCAATATTGTTTTCAATATCCGACCCCATTTCATAACGTTATTATGGAACTATCATTTTAATTGTGTAAATGACAACAAATTTCAGTCTCACCCGTCCAACCCTCTTTAAAATGAAATATTGCTCCAGTAGAATCACTCTCAAAACAGGCCTTTTGTTGTCTGGGTCAATATTGTGATACTTTCTTTAAGACGGTTAGTATTTTTGAAGTTTTTAGATGGAAACATCATCAATACATTATTGTGGCAATTGTTTACTGGGATGCTGCCTTGTACCATCCCTATTTTCATGAGTACCTTTTCCCTATTTTTGGTTTTCTTTATAATGTACTTAAACAAAATTGTGTTCTGCTTCATTGTCTTTCTTGTAATAGGATTGAACTTAAACATGATTACGTAACAGTAACTAGGTATTTGTAAGTATATTAGTGTGACCTACATATATCACGCACGTTCAATGCGCATTGAATGAAGGCGCCTTGATTCTAGCCTGTTGAATCTATGCCCAACCATCCATCAAACCATGATGTTTTCAATGTGAATTATGTAAGACATTTTGATAACAAACCGATGGCAACCCTCCAACGGGGTAAGATGTAAACTTTTGTTTAATCTTATAGAATTTAATCTGCCAATAGTTTTTAATTTTGTTTTTAGCAATAACCCTCCCTGGTCTACACCAGAGCCGATTTTTCTATTCGACCTTTGTCGTTTTGATAAAAACTCTACAATTGCGATAGTGTAGGTCTATTCAAAATTAACTTTAGAAAGATTTGCCATGAACATCAAAGGTTTACTTTGGTATTCACAGATGGCTCCAAAATTGACAACAAGGTTGGAAGTGCCTTTTATTGCTCCACCTTAACTGAACGTTTCAGGCTAAGCGACGTGTGTTCAGTTTTCACTTTAGAGTTATTTGCCATCCGTGAAGCTCTTTAATACATTCTACGTTGTCGTTGTGGAGCATACCTTTTGTGTTCAGATAGCCTAAGTTCACTTCAAGCTATTAAACTCATGTATTCTAGTCATCATTTGGTACAAGACATCCAATTCTATTTAGAAGAACTAACCTCTAAGGGATATATAATAGAGTTTTGCTGGATACCTGGACACGTGGGCATAGAGGGAAATGAACACGCTGATCGGGCTGCTAAGGAAGCTTCCCAGCGTCGCGACATTGATTTCAATCTAGTTCCCGTTCCAGATGTCAAGAGTGGATACAAGCATAGATTGTTGGATTTGCGACAAGCATCTCTGGATGTGTTGCAAAATAACAAATTGCGTAGTGTGATGCCCACATTGACTAACAAAATTCGTCCACCTACGTCTCGACTCTCACGTAGAGAAGAGGTGGTATTGTCTAGAATTCGTATAGGCCATACACGCCTAACACACGGATATCTCTTAACAAGAGAAAAGGTTATTCCCATATGTGACACATGTGATGTACCTTTAACCGTGCATCATATGCTAGCAGAATGTGCCAAATATGATGCCTTGCGCACGCAATTTGATCTCTCCCAATCATATGAAGAACTTCTATCATATGATAACGGCGACAAACTTTCTAAATTTCTCATCCATAGTAATCTATTTAACAAAATTTAATTCACATCTTACACATTTCTTTCTTTTCTTTATTTTCATTTACATACATAACTTTTATTTTGCTATTACTTTCATCTTCAATTTATTTTGTTATTTATACACTTAGAAAACAATCTAATCATCAACATACCTGCATTAACTCTTCTCATTTACTTTCATTCACAGGCGGCACAATATGACCTAACCGGTTGAAGCGCCCTAGTTTCTCACGTCGTCGTCGTTGTTGCAGACTGATATACTACACGTTGAATTTGCCTCTAAGCACTTCCAATCAATTTGCTTTCGGAAGCAAATTGGAGCGAGCCAATCCGCCTTGACTTACGTTATATTACGAATTATTTGAAGGCGATTTCAACCAAGGAGCTTTGGTTTGCGTGATAATTTACCTAGTCATTGTGTGGGTGTTATCAATTTTTTTTTAAATCCCAACGTTTTCTGGTAGGCCTACGTACAATAACATTATTTACCAAGCACACTGTTGCCAATGAGTAGTTTACCGTAATTTTGGCAAATTTTCACTCGCCAAGCACTAATCGCTCACATGATTGTGCAATAGGAATTGAAATTTTCTAAAGTATGCACTGCCAACATGACAGTGGAGTGGTCAACCGCCCGCCAACTTCATCTTAGCGGCCAATCTTGTGGTCGGCTCAGCTATTGGTACTCTACAAAACTAAAGGCGAGCTGTGGCTGGTACCGTGAGGAACTCCTCCCCATGTCCAGCTGATTCTGAGTTATGACCATCATGGGACTTTTCTCCTTAAACCCCTAACCCTAGGCTAGAGTTGGCCATTGTGTGAATTCTAATGCAAAACAATTTTTTCGAAAAAGAACTCGGCACAGAGTGTGTGAGAAAGGGTCAGAAACCTAGCACTTAAAAACTTAATATTGAAGGCCTATACTTTTATACGTAAAGTCAAATTGGATGATAATAAAAACAAACAAACAATTACAACATAACTGTTGACGCGCCCTTATGAGAAAAATATAAGCCAAAGAAATCTAGACTAGGGCTACCAAGTGTTCAAAAAAACGCGGGAAATGTTTGTTCACTGCCTTTTTTATGTGTTTCGCGAAAATTCGTACTCGTGTTTTGTTACAGAAGGCGGTGGTCTGAAAGTCAGTGACATATGTTATCCAACCTAACCTACATTACAGTCGTGAAATACTTACACATGGTAAGAAATATAATTAATTTACTGTTAAGGTGTGTATTTTGTTCAATAGTTTTGACCCTCGGAGTCATATGTATCAGTTTGTGCAATAACCTGACCACTAATCTTTATTTGAGCCATGAATTCCGTGCGCTAGGCCTAGGCTCTAGTAGGCCTAGCTAGCCAAGTCAATGGCTTGAGCTTCTTATGACCTAATTAGGCCAGTTAATGGATCTAGTCTTAGCTAGGCCTGGACCTTAGTGAAGCTGATGTTATGCTTTTGGATTGTAGAAGGCCTAGTCCTAGGTCCCCTTGGCCTTGTCTGCTTGAAATCTTGAGTTTTTTTAAGCTCACCCTGGATTCAATCCCCTTGGACATTCTGGTTTTGAGTTTATCCCATTCTAAACCCAAAGGTCTAGGCCTAGGCTTATGAGAAGTCGTCTATCTTGCATAGGCCTAGGTAGGCTTTGACTTTAGTTTTTGACATTGTAGGACTAGGTGTAGCAGGCCTACACCTTTTTCTAAGATGTAGCCTAGTGTAAGTTAGGTACGTGTATCTTATAGGTTACATATTGGCCTAGGCCTATCGTAAAACATTAAGCATGTCTGTCCTGAGGTGTCCATACCTAGATCTCTACATTAGTCTTCTAGGTTGAAAATGGGCCCCTCCGCCAGTGGCAACTACTCATCCCCTACACTTAACTAACCTTGCACTCCCCCAAATGCAATCTGAACTCCCTTCCAAGACTTCAGGCCGAATAGCTACAATATCCCCAAGCAAATCATTGCACTAGGCCTACCTAAGAATTCTTTCCAAAAAAACATTCCTACCTGTAGGCCTACAAATCTGTTCACACATTGTGCTAGAACTTCCACTGATGATCCCCCTACCCTTGTCAAGCCCCCCCTGCAGCCTATTGTGGATGTCTCACCCGCCCCCTACCTCCCAGAAGCAACCTATAGGCCTACCTACCTACCCACCCAACCTCCCCATTCCTTCTAATGACCCCTAGGGGCCTAATCTAAATCCCCAACATAACAATGATGTTGTCATAAACTGTCCCCACTTTCCTCTCACATCTTCCTCCTGACCCCTACTGCCAGAACTAACCTTGTTGCCCTACGTTGCACCTTCTCATCTCCGCTACCTCCTGCTCTATGTACGGATCCCATGCTGCCGCCCCATCTAGAACAGGTCCAACTATACCCTATATTTCTTCTCTCCACTCCAGTAATTTTAGGGTAGCCTAGTCCTACCAGTAGTGTGATTTTGAGACTTTGCTGTTTTAATTTTCAGCATGGTGTGCCATACGTAAGAGGTTGATTCTCGGGAATCGTGGGGCTTTGCCACTTAAGGTAAGATTGCATAATAGGCAAGGATGTCAGGACTCGAGATGTAGGCCTAGGATGTTGCAATTCTTGCACGACTAAAAATCTTCCAATTACCTAATAATAATTCTTACTTACAAAAAGATGTTTTAATTTTTGGGAAACAGTTTTATGCCGTTGGTTGTAGGGAGCTAGGTCTAGGCCTATAGCCTAACAAGTGTTGTTACTTACTAACCATTGGCTATCAGTACTGCAATCCCTCGGCTGTACCTAACACTCTATTAGCAGAAACCAGCTAGGATTAGATGTGTAGTAGGAGGAGGCCTACCTGTCTACAGGAAAATTGGTTTTTATTGTAGATTAAATCAGAAGGGATTGGCCAACATCTAATAGCCTATTGGAGTTGACCAGTTTCTTCCAATCGAAATGGCCAACAGCAGCATGAACATGTCCGAGAACCTTGGAATGACGAGTTCCGAGACGCGTGAGTTAAAACTCGGGACGAGCTTTTGCAACCAGAGCTCTCGCTACCACACGATACGATGTAAGTGTAACTACCACACCATACTATGTAGGCATAAGTGTAAGAGTAGGTAGGTACAGTGTTGGGGAAGGAACTTTTTGAAGGAACTTTTCATTTTTAGAAAGTTCATTTGAAAGTTCTTCTTTCTGCCATAATCTGCCATAATTTTACAAGCTGGTCGACGAGAATGTAGTACAAATCATCAACACGATCAAAGACAGCTCAACACTTTCGTAAGACTCAAACTCGCGAGTAGTTTGGTATTCGAACACCTCTACCGGTAATGTTTTTCCTCGTGTTTTTCTTCATTTTACGCCAGCCTTTAATAAAATAGTGATTATTTTTTTACAAAAGAACTTTTAAAAGAACTTAGTTCATATTTTAGACGAACTTGAACTTTTCAAAATTTTAGGTTACCTACCGGTATAAAAGAACTTGAACTTTTCAAAAGTTCATTATTTGAGCTGTGAACTGAACTTTTAAAAACGAACTGACCCAACACTGGGTAGGTACCATGTAACCATTGTATAGGCTAAAGCAGTGGCGTATCCAGGGTGGGCGGGGGGGGACAAAACCTCTCTTTTTGCCAAAGAAAAGTGTGAAAGTGCACTTAAACGTTTCAAAGGAGAATTAAGAATAGGTAGGCCTAACCGTTTTATTGCAAATCTAAAGGCAAATTACCATCTGACCAAAAGAGTATTTTAATACAAATTTGGTTAATGTGATGTTTTAAAACGTAGGTCTACAGATTTTCACCAAAATGACCTTGAAAGAGAAAACTTTTAGATTAAAAACAAGATTTTTGGATGAGCGAAGCGAAGACTTTAATTTCACTTACGTTTTTTTTCCACTTACGTTACCCCAAGAAAAGTAGCTCGGGTGTTTTGTTTCACTTTGTTTTGTAGTGCTCTCTCAGCATTGCATAGTTGAATAGATGCTGCCTATCCTGTATTCCATTCACACAAAGTTTACATAATATGATGAGACTCAATCAATCAATCAATCAATCAATCAAATGCTCTCTTACTTCTTCATAATATAACCTTAGCAGCAGTGCCTTGCATTCTCTAACCCTCTGCAATCTATCCTTACTAGCAACTAATAATATTAATTTATTGATTCATAGCAATTGTCGTAAAAGTTTGCCCCAACTCTCCACCCAACCAACCAACTCATGGGAGATGAGAAGTGATTGGATTTATCAAGGTGTTCTTTCAGTTATGACATCAACATGGCAGTCTTCTGTTAGATTCATATAATGGATGTCAACAGTCACAACAAATAGGAATTTAGTGAAGGTTTGTTCTGTGTCTCGATAGCTCAACTGCGCTAAGCCAGAGGTTCTGGGTTCGTATCCTATTCTTCAAAAAATTGCTATGAATCAATAAGTGTGTCCTTAAAGCGGGATTATGCTCAACTAGGCTGCTTCACTAAGGCTTTTTCCAGTCGTGTTGATGGATGAGCTTTTATGGTTGATTATTTTTGTCCAATGAATAATGTTTTGTGGCGTCATTGTTGTCGTCATTGTCATTGTCGTCATTATCAAGACTGTCATGAAGAGTGAACACTGCCTGCTAAAAGTACAATTTTTTTCCTATCTAAGTTCAGTGAACGTTCCCACAAAGTTTAATCATGATCGGAATAGTAGCCGTTTGCCCGGTCGCGGGTCAAATAGGCCTACCACGAAAATATTGCATTAAATATCGGAAAAATTTGTAAGTAGCCCCTACTTCAATATTCATGAGGAATATTTCTTCGATTGTAGGCCTACCCAAAAACTTGGCAGATCTAAGTTCAGAAATTTCGAAGGTCCCCTGAAAATTTAATCAAGATCGCATTCCGGTAGAGAGCAAAGAAACAAACAGACAAAAAACACTCAAGCTTTTTTTCTCAGGGTAAGTGAAATTGAAGTCCCCCACTTTGAACTGTTCTAACTGCATCATGTCCTTACAGACGACTTCAAGCCGGCGAGCGTGGACGTAAACAAAATGGCGACGGTCGAGGTGAACGAGAAGAATCCCAAGGAGGTATTGGTGACTGTTCCGCACACGGACGGTGCCGGCGTAACGCACACTGTCTTCAAGGGGAGCCAAAGTCCCATCCGGAGGGACTGCGTTCTCATCATCGACAAGATCAGCGGGGAGATCACGCTCGAGAAACTACACACAAACATAATCGTTAAGAAAACTAGGTACGTTTGTAAACTTAGTGTACAGTGTTATGTAAGGTTACCACAGGGATGGATAAATATTTATAAAAAAAACTACTAAAAGACTTTATTACAGGAAAGGCATATTTATATTATGAAGTGGACTATTCGTTTGAGAATGAATATAGGGGTACAAGTGTAGGTAAGAATCTAAAGTGTAAAGCACAATTGTACTGTTACGTAGTGTATTTTATTTTACTGTAGGTAAGCCCTACTCTTAATTGTATTGTATGTGGTATTGTATGCCCTAAGTCAATTGTTTAGTATTTGTAAGTGTACCCAGTAATTTGTACAACAGTAGTGAACTTATGGCGATTCCTTGGCATGCAAACTCAGTGCCACTCGACAGCACAAATACGTCATAGCACTCGCCCGGTGTCGAAGCAGTGCGCCTGTCAGTGCAGTTCCCAATGGAACACAAAATGTGCAAATTTTGTGCAAACATGGCGTCCTTTCCAGACGCTGATCAGCTGAGGGAGTAAAAAAAGTGACAATAATGAATAAATACCTGAAAAAAAATCTGGATCAAGGACCGACAACAACAACTTTATCGAAACTAAAAGATAATAAAACAAATTATTAGACTAGGCCTTACTTCGGCATAATCATGATTCTTGGCTACACGGAGTATAAGCCTTTGGCCTAGCTCTAGGCCTAGGCTAGGCCCTAGAGCTAGGGCTTGGGTTTATAACGCACCATTATAAACCCAAAGGCTAGGCCAAGAGCTAGGGCCTAGGCTAGGACCTAGAGCTAGGGCCTAGAGCTAGGGCCTAGCCCCTGGGCTTATAATGGTGCGTTATATACCCAAAGCCCTACCTCTAGGCCTAGTCCTATCAATAACATACATACAAAATACTCATTGTCAGAATAGCTGCTAATTAACGGCATCGTAAATTATGAAACCCTATAAAATTGTATTGTTTACTTCGTTTGAGTTTAGCATATCTTCTTCATTGCTGCTGTCTGACCATAAGTCCATGGTCTGAAGTTCCATATCTTCAACAACAAAAAACAAATGTCCCGCGTCAAATTGTTGCACTCGATTTGTCGCACTGACCCTTGAAGCCAGTGCGCCTCAGTGCGGGTTTTTGTGCACTCGCCGAGTGCAGTGCGTCCAATGGAACACGCGAAAGTTGACGTAATGCGAACTCAAAATCCCAATGGAACATGACAATCGCACTCAGTGCGCACTAGTGCGGCCAATGGAATACGCCATTATAGTGAGGGACATTAGTAGATGCAAGATGAAAGGTGCCTCTTGTGAGTTTCATTAATATAATATATACAGTCGACAATCAGAAAACAAACACACTACAGCACACAACATAGGTGTTTAAGGTGTACCATAAGGTATGACTATGAGGATAAACTGTAGGAAACACATACTAGTTCATACACAGGGCTAAGGAATAGGGCTTAGTTGACTGACTTTTATCTTTTAATCAAAATTTGTTAAATCCTTAAGCCTATAACTAGCCAATAACAATCAAGCTTTGATACGCATGACGGCATGACGGCCAATGGCAGAGCTTCTAGTAGTATAGCCTAATTAAATTTTGAAGTCCTTGGACATCTTTGTAAATCAACCCTCGACAAATCCACGAGAAGTACTCTCGCAAGGCATAATATCCAGTCGCAATGAGGTGGGGCGGGTAAACCGGGGTCTGGGGCGAAGCCCCTGCCGCCGGAGGCAAATCCCCCAAAGTCGGAAATTTTTTGGGGTCCTGTGTTATATTTGGTGGCCTAAAACGCGATTTGAGGCGACATCTAATCTTAAAAAATGATTAAAAGAAAGTTAATACTGCATTTCTAACTCCTTACATCACGTCATAGGAGTTCGATCCTCGGTCAATGTGAAGTAGGCCTAGGCTAGGAGGCCCTAGGACCGTGGCACAATGCGAGTTCAAATAGGCCTGGGCCTACCACCTGCAGGATTTACGTCTATGTTTTCATGAGGATGGGCAAGGTCACTGATTTTATAGTTAAAATAAACACTACTTTTGTTTATATTATCATTCATAAAACTAATTCCAAGATTGCGGAAGGCCTCTTATTGTGATTTCAACCTAGGGCCTAGCAGCTGACGTTAGCAAGTCTGCGAAATGCTCGACATTTTTCACGATTTCATTATTACACTTATTATAAGGAGGATGTAGCAAGGGTTGCCAGGTGTCCCGTATTACCCAGGAAATCCCGTATTTGATGGGTGTTTCCCGCGTCCCGTATGCTCTAACCCATTGATCAGTATATCACGTATTTAGAATAAAGTAGGCCCTTGCGCTTTTTAACGATACGCGCGGGCGTATAGTTATCAATCCCTTCCCCTCGACCGGCCTTGGTGCCTGATCAGTCTGCCGCTGCTGCCTGCAGTTAGGTGGTAGGTGTTATTCGAGTGCATCATTAGCGCGGTGAGTCATTGTAGCGAGTGTCTCTAGCCGGGCGCGGCGTGCGTGTGACAAACGCATTCGAACTCAGTGAGTGAGGCAGTGATAAACAACATTTAACATGAGTGACGATGAAGATGGTAACGTTGCTATAGTAACGAAGCAATAAATATCAATGATCTGATCATCAATGAAATGTGCCTATCACCAAAGTGATAATAATTTTGGGTCTATATAGCTACTAACTTTTCTGTACATTCCTTATCTGATTATCTCCCTATTTCAATCACTATATTGCTTTAAAATTTTCACTGAATTACTCTCAAATGCGTTTTAGGCCCTTCCCCGAAAAACAAAACCCCAAAAAATTTCCGACCCCGGCGGCTGGGCCTTCGCCCCAGACCCCAGTATCACTACGCAAAGTACTGTCCCGTATTTGAGTTTCACTAATCTGGCAACCCTAGATGTAGCACGGGATTTAGGGTTGACGGTGGATTCTCATATTTCTCCCCAATAATGTCAGATGAAGTTAAAAACATAATTAAGAATGGTTTCGTCGTTCGCGTCGATTTTACGCCTAGTTTAGGCGTCTCGTCTCTTTGTTACGTGCATTGTTGGGTAGCCTGGAACTTGACCTTGACTTTTTGATACTTCGTTTTTGGCGAGTGGTTGGTAACAGGCCATGCTGCGCATCAGGTTATGCGCGGTACCGGTAGTTGTATTGCAGGCGCGGCGATTCAAATGCTAGATCGTAAGAAAAGCGCGGTCACACAATAAGTTATCTGCGAGTGTCAATTTGCCAACTCGCAAGCACCAAATTTTCACGCGCAAATTGCGAGCTTGCGAGTGGGATTGTCAAGGGTTGTTGTAAATACATTTTCTTAATACCCTTATAGGCTAGGCCTACCTAAATCACAAAACAAAACCTGAAACATGTATGTGTACTAGGCAATCCGCAATGCAAAGATGATCCAGATAGCGCTTTTTGCGTTTTTTTAAGTTGCCGATTGATTCGCAAGCAGCTCTGTAGATATTAATAGCCTAAAGATCGTAAAGGCAAGCTTCATCATTCAGTAGGTCTTGTATAATCTACATCGTTTGATGTGCAAACTAAGCTAGGCTCCAAGCTGCTTGGCTTTGGAGAAAGGACTTTATTAATTTATTTGATATTTGTTTGTGTTTTCTTTCAGTTATTTAGTTTAATTTGTTTTTTTTTACAATTTTCTACACACAATTGTTATTTATCAAAACACAAGAATCAACAATCCAATAATCGTCACTGTCAGCACCACTACTCATGTACATCGCCAACTATATTGTGTTAAAAAAGAAGGCGGTAATCCAGAAGGCCCTGGACTTTTCTCAATTTTTCTAGCTACAGTGTTGCTTACGAATCAATCGGCCACTAAAATTAGAAGCTGCCCTCTTTATCCGCTAGATGGCATTGGAGCTCCTTTGCGTCGCGGATAGCTCACTTAACGTTTTCACATTTTTCCCAGGCCAGAGACTGCCGCAAAGTTGTCTCTACCGGAGCCGATGTCACACCGGAAGCCGTCCCCCAAGCACCCCAAGATACGCGGCAACGCCTCCCCCAAACCCCCCAACCTCGGGTGCATACCCAAGCACTCTCCCCTCCACGCCTCCCCCAACCCCAGTCTCCCCATGATAGGGGAGGAGATCGACTCCGGCTACGAAGTCCCTGGCGCCTCCGGAAGCCACAGCTATAACTCATCAACTCCCGCTCCAGAGGTCAGCATGTTCTCCGAGCCCAGGGAACATTACGTCCAACCCAAGGAACTCTACGTCCCACCCAAGGAACTCTACGTTCCACCCAAGGAACACTACGTTCCACCCAAGGAACTCTACGTCCCACCCAAGGAACACTACCAACATCCCAAGGAACACCGCCCCGCTCCAGACGACTCCAGCAGACAGGCGAGGAAAGACGTAGAGAGATTCAAGCCTGTGCCGCAAGTCAACGTACCCAGTAATAATGGCATGGAGGATTTAGTTGGCGTTCTCAGCGACTCTTCGAGTGGCGACTCGAGCAGCGATGGTGACTCGAGTGATTCGAGCAGCGATGCCGAGACGTCGACTCAACCGACGAGTCAGGGTGGGTAGTTACAATTAGTGGAATCAATCCTTTACCTGCTTACTTTAAAGTTAAACTGCGTCATAAACACTTTTCAAAACTTAATATTTTTAATTAGCGTCGACAAAATCCAAAAATATCAATATTTCAGTACGATTTAACATTTACAACATTTACCTCTCATTTATCAATTTACCTTTTGATATTTTAATATGCAGCCCAAATATTGAAAATAAAAAAATAAAATCAACAAATACAATCCAACAATTTGTTAAAAACTTGTAAAACAAGAATAAGAAATTTGGGGAATGACAATGTGATTGCCCTTGCCGGGTACTGCGGGTAACCCAGTAAATTTGTCGTGACTTCTACCTATGGTGGAGGTGCCGGGTCATTAAACCTTTTCAGGAGTGGGTTTTTTTTAAACAATTTTTTTTTGCAGATTATTTAACTTGACCTATAAAACTAGGAATGTACATTTAAGTTCTGAAGATGACTTTATTGATAGAGAGTTTGATATTCAAGTAAAAAAAAGAAAAAAAATATGGAAAAAATATTTTTTGGGGAAAATTTCAAAATTTCAAAAAAAAATTGTTAGCAAAGTGCGCTGCGAACGTAATATTACGGCAGTACTCTAGAAAGGTTAAAAGCGAGGATGAGGACAAAAATTGTTTTGAATTTTTGGCACATTTTTAATAGTGGCCTCCTCTTTTGAAACAAATCTTTTCATTGGTTTTAATTTTTAAATTTGAGATTTTTTGCACAAATACGTAGGCCTAAATAAAATAATACAATTTTGATATATCGATATTGAAATTTCTGTGTGATATCGATAATCGAATTATATGTCGCAGGTCCATAGCCAATCTCTATTTTTAATGAAACATTTACTAAATTACATTTAAAATTAAAATAAATTAAAATGCACGTAGAAAGTAGAAACGCAGGATAAGTACAAATAAATAACTAAACAATTATGTTCCTGTTGCAGGGCGGTCCAGCGTGCCTAGCATGGCAACGGCCGTGACCCTGTTGAACGACGACCTCCAGCTCTCGGACTCCGGCTCAGACTCCGACTGATGGTCTATGAAGACTCGGAGCCGACTTCATGAAGTTCTTCCCGGAAGACATTTGTATAATAATTCCTTTTGTATTATCTTGCCTTGAGAGAATACACATATTCGTTGGTCGCAACGGCAGAGGTTGTATTGAAAGGGGGATATTTCTACCACGGCATGTCCTCTCCTTGACGTTCTCTAGGGATGCACAACGGTAAAATAAAAATAATCAATACTATTCAATAATGAAAACGGGGCTACATTAGCGAGCGTTAATATCTTTTAATAATGGTGCAATTTTTAATAGTCTGTACGTTGTTATCAAAGTTAAATGTATCAAAAAGTCAAATCAAATTTTTTTGGTTAGTAATATTGGGAAAACTTGACCTTTCGAGATTGGGAAATATCAAATTATCATTCACACTAGACAGTAATTAAAATAGCTGTGGTATGGTTGTCTTCGTTTTGGCCAATTTTTTCAGAAAAATGCCATTCAATAATATTTTCATCATTAATTATCAAAATGTTAATTTAGTATCACTGTGTCAATTATTGTGTGCATCCCTAATTTTCTCTATCCTGTATCTAACCTATCTTGGACAAGTTCTTTCTTCAAAAAAACTTACCTAGTTGCTTTCCCATTATCTTAAAATTTAATAGGACAAGTTCTTCAACTTTAAAGTTTAAAAGTTATGTGTTTGAAAGGAATGCCAAAAGGCTGGATCATGTGAATGACATAAAGAGATAGGTTGCCAGCTGCCAACAGCTTACCTTAAATGGAGTATACGCGATGCAAAAGATAACAAACACAAATACACAAATAAACTACATAATCAAAACGTTTTCAGTCCACGTGACCTTCCTCAGTGAGTGTAGAGAGAGAGTCTGAGTTGAAAAATAACTAAAACCTAAAAACCATGTGAAATATAAACGTTGTAGCCCCACCCGTTTGGTCAGAATCGGTCCAAATATCACGAAAATATTGCATTAAAAATAAATAAAAGTAAAAGTACGATATTCATGAGAAATATTTCTTCGATTATACCCAAAAACGTGACAGGTCTAAGTTTAGAGATTTCAAAGGTCCACTCCAATTTTCATCAAGATCGCATATATGCCGTTTGCCCGGTAGAGCGCAAACAAACGGACAGAAAAAACAAGGAAAAAAAACAAACAAAAAACACCCGAGCTAATTTTTTTGGGGGGTCAGTTAATTGAAGACTGCTTCGCTCATCCAATAACATAGTTTCTGTTATCTACATTTACAAAAATGTTTGAAGATTATTTTACTCTATTCAACTTAAAAATACTACAATTAGTTTACAAATGTATCTACCTATTCACATTTTAATAATTATTTGGAACTGGAACTTATCACATTCGACGTAAACAAAATGATATCCATCTGCTCCTACTAATCATTAACAATTAACATGTAGAGAAATAGTAACAGAATTTTATAAATGTCCTATGGTTTTAACAATTTTTGTTACCTCTTGGTATTGCAGAACATTCATTTTAACATTTACTCTGCGTCTCACCAAAACATACCTACGATTGACACTTCCGTCTCTAGTCACTTGTAGTCTCTTCCTGTTCTGAACGTTCTTCGCATCCGGAGAGATGGCACATACGGTTACAATCATTGGCGGGTACAGGGGAGAAGCGGTGGCGTGATCGCCTCCATCATCATCACCTGTGAAGCCTTTTTTGAGTTTTTGCTGGGTTTTTACTTTTTAGTTTTTAGGCATTTAAAAGATGAAAATTTACATATATTTTCGTCTTCAGCGATTAGGGACACTGCCAATGACTCGAACTTTCAGACCTACCATATACTGGTTTTCAAAACCGAAGTCCCCTCCCCCACCCATTTTTAATATAATGTTCTTTAAGTAGGGATAATCAACTAATTTAATTTGACATGTTAAAAAGATGGATAAGAAAATAAGACAGTCATTACGCTGTAATTAGTAACAGTGTTTTATTGATTTAATTCAAAAGTACCGGTATGTTACTATACAAGCACCAGAGTCTAGGAGGGGAGCCCCGGCCCTCACTGACCTTGTGCTGTTTTGTGTCCTTAGCTTCTTGGTTGCTTTACCTTATAGTGGTAGCGGTACGCAAAATAATACTGCACTTTTTGAACACGGTTTGCCCCTTTGCACAGTTTTAGGTGGGACCAAAAGTAATATTTAAGGATGTGGAGGCACTCGAAATTTCCCTTAGAATTCAAAATGGCGGCCATTTTTCAAAACGATGTTTTAGATGCAAAAATTCTTTTGTTCTGTCTAATAAACTATGTTTGGTATCGTTTTCGTATATTTCCGAATCGAATAACACGAAAATAATGTCAAAATAAACATCCGGGTGAAATTCTATAAGTTTCACTTGTATTTGTAGTGTTTTCAAGCAAATCTTCTTAGATTGGGTCCGACGTAGAAACCCCCATTACCCTACCCCTTTAAATGATTCAAGAATTAAATTATTATGATTATAATGTTTAATTTAAAATCAAAAGTCATTTTTTTTTACTAATTAGGCAGTCATTGCTGTGGTAACCAGAGGTGTTCAACAGGTGGTTAATGATTATTGTGCTGATTATTATGCTGCGCTTTTTAAACACAGTTTGGCACTTGGCTCAGTTGTAGCTGGTACCCGATAGATTTTTTTAAAGATGTGGAGGCAATGAAACTTCCCTTGGAATCCAAGATGGCGGCAATTTTTGGAAATGACCTTTGGACTGTAAATTATGCTCAAACTGACTAAGTAATAATACCATGTTTGGTGACAAGTCCATTTGAATTTGAGCCAGAGAACACAAATTTGAGCTCAAAATATTAATGATACGTACAATTTACAAATTCGCTACGGCTATTATCACAAATCGACTAATTGATATAATTTTTAGTAGCCTAAAGAAAAGGTATTTAAGATTTTCTGTTTATACAGCAATTTATTACTTTTACGCCGCGTTCTACACTTACTTCACACATTACTCTCTTGGGTGGAATTCTGATATTCGCTTTTGCAGTTGGTACACATCAGCGAGATGCACTGGACACTTGAGGAAGCACATACGCACCTAGCTGTGCAGCCTTGTTTACAACTGCATTTCAGTAGTTCTCTGCCACTCTGCTGGTAGTGTGGTCCACTGGGGAGTCTACATTCTTTCTTGCTGCATGCGCCCAAACCCAATCAGCTGGAGATGGTAGAGCAGTAATGATAGTCTGCCTGACCCCATATGTGTCTTCCCTTGTATGTGGCACGAAGACCGTGGACGGTGAGGGTGTCAACTTTAGGAGGAAGTTTACGCAATGGCTTACTCTTTGCAGCAGCAGAAATTTTCATGCTTTGTTTGCACTACTCATTTCACTCCATGCCCCATAGAGAATAGCGACAAAATGTTCAAGGTGTTGTATGACGTCAAATTGAAGTGAGAGATGGCAGTTAACGCTCTGGTAACTTCGTCATAAGCTTTCTACTTCGTCCGGGCAGAGCACTTGCATTTGGAATTAAAAGCAGACACTGTATCACAACCAGTGAATGCGTGAAAACCTCTGAGTGCTAATGGTCAGTTCGCTTTTGTTCCATTTGCTGAAATCGAATGTGGACAAGCCTGATTTTCGTGCGGAAAAATGTCATCTAAATCCATTTCCCTGTGCTGCCTTGAAATGAATATTTAAGAGAAAAGCTGCTCATCACACTTCTTATTCTTGTTGCCTGCAGACGTTTTTTAAGTTTAGCCTTGAAGATCTTTTTGTTCACTCTCTTCGAGTGTTGAAAAAAAGTTATTTAGTTATCAACTAGTATCTCCTTTACAACCTTATACAGGTGATGCCATCATCTTCAAGAGAGTTTAATGTGTCAACATCTTCCCGGCTCACTAATACCCGGCAGTACTATAAGATCTTCGCTAATTTCCAAGAACGGATTACCAAATTCTAGAAAAATGTCTTTGAGAGCGCAAGTGTCTTCCCTTATCATAGTCTGGTATGCTGAGTATTGCTCATGGTGTTGGAGAACACTTAGAGTTTCATCTTGTGCGGGAATGAAGCTCTGAGTAACCTGCAGACTTCAGGACCTGCAACTGACCGCCTCCAAAGAGGCCCTGGATCTTCTGTTAGGGCATTATTTTGTTCGTGTGCTTGATCTACGGCAAGGGCAGAGAATGGTCGGGGAGCCTTGCGGATTATATAGTTTCCACAACAGAACTCACGATGAACGCGGGTGAGCTGTTTTTGAGTAATGTGTGTGGTCAAAAACAAGAAACCAAGGAACTATGCGTTTAAGATTCTTTGAACAGGTTATAGTTACCATTTTTAAGTGGCCATTGGATTAAAATTCGCTGAGCTTGCATGGCCCAACTCAAATGCGCGCACTCAGGTATTGATGATTTCTGCTGAACGTTCAGTAATACATTACCAAATTTTTCATGCATGTAAATGAAGTACTTTTATATGGAAATCCACACTTGGTTGCAAAGAATGAGCCAAAAAGGTCCATTGCGAGACATAAGGCCAAAACGCAAAAAAATGGGAAATCCAAACATGGATTTCAATTCTAAAAATTCCCAGCAAACTGTTTATCTTACGATAAAACCAAATTAACCTGCGCGTTCACATTGATTCAGACGTTGATATCCAGTATTCAAATAGGCGTTAAAATAATCTGCACACTTGGAATAAATTCCAGGAGTTCACCAAAATAGAGTAAATTTGGGAGATTCCAGGATTTTTTATTCAAAATCAATGAATTAATTTAGGAATACGCGTGCTGTATCTCATTGATTGATTCTTTATTAAAGTTCGTGTACTGATGTTATTAAACGTTCACCCGAATAAAGAAAAAAACAGAAAACTGAGTTCTGAAACTCGTCTCCGAGCCAGCCTCAGCGACTCCTCTTAACAACGTCACAAAGTAAACACAGGCCAAGTTAACTCCAGTATTGAGTTTAATTCTACAAAATTCTAAGTTTCTTAATATTTGTTATTTTACTTTCATATTGAAGTAATATTTGTATTCTGAGAGTCACTTATATACGAAAATGACTCTAAACACAGATGAATTTGAAAAACTGCAATATTTTTTCTCCAAAGATCAACATTCCAAAAATCGCCGCCATCTTGGATTCCAAGGGAATTTTCATTGCCTCCACATCTTAAAAAAATCTATTGGGTACCAGCAGAGTCGATAAAGAAGTTTCCCCGTTGGGGAGGTCCTCCAACTCCCTATACCGCCCTGGGTTAAATAAAAAGTCGGTTTTTGGCGTTGGGAATCTAACGTTCCGCGCGATTCTTGTGACGATTGATGGAACTACTTCAATAAAAGTACGTCACTTTTCTACTAGTAGTTAACAGTCGATGACGACAAATGGCGGAAACGTCAAAATATTAAATACGATCGAATGTTGGCGAATGTTTTGGCATAAAGCAAACTCTCTTTATTAATGAGGATATTTCTGATGGAGTAGACCTAAGCTTAGGAGCTAGGCCGACAATATGTATTGTTTTAAGATTTCGATTTGAGTGCCTAGGGCGTACTTACGTCTGAAAACTGTATTGTGGCCTTGGGCCTAGGCTACACTTACGTCCGTTAGGCTTGAACAAGGCATATATCAAATTATTTTGCACGAAAATGTCAGTGACGCCTGCGCAACACTTTATAGTACAATAATAAATCAAAAGTAAATCGTTTTAAAAGACTAGGGCCCAGGGCTAATATGATTGAAATAAAATTGAAGTTTGACGTTTCGTCTGTTGTTTGTTGATTTCAGCGTCACTGCACATCGATAATCTACTGACCGTATTTAGCGTGCAGTGCTTTTATTAGTTTCACATTGGAGCCGCTCTCAGCGCGCAGGACGTTAGATTCCGTTTTGACTTGGGAGTAAGGGGACCTTGGTACCAGCTAAAACTGAGCCAAGTGTCAAACCGTGTTGAAAAAGTGCAGCATAATAATCAGCATAATAATCATTTACAACCTGTTGAACATCTCTGGTTGCCGCAGCAATGACTGCCTAATTAGTAAAAAAAATGACTTTCGATTTTGAATGAAACATTATAATCATAATAATTTAATGCTTGAATCATTTACAGGGGTAGGGTCAAGGGGGTTTCTACGTCGGACCCAATCTAAGAAGATTTGCTTGAAACCACTACAAATACAAGTGAAACGTTTAGAATTTCACCTGGATGTTTATTTTGACATTATTTCGTGTTATTCGATTCGGAAATATACGAAAACGATACCAAACATAGTTTATTAGACAGAACAAAAGATTTTTTGCATCTAAACATCGTTTTGAAAAATGGCCGCCATTTTGAATTCTAAGGGAAATTTCGAGTGCCTCCACATCCTTAAATATTACTTTTGGTCCCACCTAAAACTGTGCAAAAGGGCAAACCGTGTTCAAAAAGTGCAGTATTCTCGTTTTTCATGTCGTGTACCGCTACCACTATTAGTCTCCTCAGTGTCTTTTATTAAAGTCCTTAGTGTTGTAAGTGGTCTGTAAAGTCCTTAGCTTCTTGGTGGCCTCTTCTTAGTCAACTGCGAGCGCTGGCTAGAGATGTGAGAAACTTCCCCCTTTCCCTCCCCTTGTACTGGTTCCATCCTGCAAAGTAGTGTCATCCCCACAACGCCTAGGTTATAAATACATAAATAAATTCGTACTACTATTTAGAGTCTACCATAACTGATTTATTTTCAGTGGGGGACATTAAACCAAAGCGACCAAGCCAACCCTGTAGGCCCCAACACAATCGACGAGTGAGCGATAACCAACTAAACATCGATATTTTTTTAACAGGAAATATAGCAATCAGTGGTATGGACAGTGTAAACACCCGCGGATCAATGCCAGAATCATCAAGGCCGATTCAGAACAATTTTAGATTTATTATATGCCTCGTTGCTAGGACGGCTCAAAAGTCACCGTTTACAAATTTCTAAGACAAGAACTGACGGACTTGTGTCCAAATCAGAAGTTAAAAAACTTCTGACTTAAGCGGGAGTTGAACCTGGAACCTTCTGCATTGGAAGTTGGTAGGCTAACCACAAGACCAACGAGCCACTCAAGAGAGAGTGGTGATTTATGACCTAACAGTTTATGCACACTAAATCCAAACAAAATTTTCAAATCTTGGATGTTTTGAAATAAATATATCAATGTAAAACTGTACACTGTTTGTCACTGTTGTGACTACTTTTTCCGGTAGACCGAGTAAGTGTAGGCAAATTATTACTAAATTACCTTGAAACACCAACGTTTCGTGGCCGCTGTGGACCACATTTTCAAGATGACTGAAGATGTTATTGCTTGTCGTCTTCTTCCTCGGCGCATCTCGCCCCCTCCTCACGTGAGCCTGCCTGCCATCTGACCTTGTTGCGTCTGGACTCTGGACGGCGCCAGGGGTTGTTTGAAGTATCACAGATGTCTATGTCTTGCTGAGGGGGTAACTCTTGTCGCGATTGAAATTGTTGTAGTTTATTCTTATTTCGATTGCTTCACGTATGGTTCGTGGCCAGTATGAGGATTCTTGAGGAAGCGTGTTTCAAGGTAATTTAGTAATAATTTGCCTACACTTACTCGGTCTACCCGAAAAAGTAGTCATGAATGTGTATAACCGAGAAAGCTTCAAACAAACCAGTACGCTGTTGTGTTTGTTGTATTTTATAGGAGTTCTGGTGGTGCCACAAAAGTGTAAAAATGCTATAAATTGACGTACGTCTGTAAATTTGTGGTAATGGATGTAAATGCAGCTAAAAGACTGTTGTACTTGTACTAGGTCGCTTCGCGAACGCGTTTTCCAGTTGCGTTGATGAATGAGCTTTTTTTGGAATATTTCTGTCCAATGATTACGTTTTTAAGTGGAATCTCATTACTTTTTCTATAGTAACTTGATATTACTTGTTAATTATACACCTGTAAAAGGCTTATATTAAAACCTTTATTGCTATGAATTTTGACCAACTTTTTCAACTTTTTCTTTCAAGAGGCACTACATCACCATAATCTTTATGTCAATGTAAAATATGAACGTTGTAGCCCCACCCGTTTGGTCAGAATCGGCCCAAATATCACGAAAATATCGTATTAAAATCCGGGGGAAAATCGTAAAAGTACGATTTCCATAAGAAATATTTTTTCAAATGTCTCTAAAATCATAATTCATAACATATAATTTCAGTGATTTTAAACGCTTCCATAAAGTTTCATCAATATCGGAGTAGCCGTTTGCCAAATATCACGAAAATATCTTATTAAAAAATGAAAATATTTGATCGATTATACCTAAAAACGTGGCAGGTCTAAGCTTAGAGATTTCGAAGGTCCCCTCCAATTTTCATCAAGATCGCATTATGTTGTTTGCCCGGTGGAGAGCGAACAAACAGACAAAAAACTAACAAAAACAAAATACCCGAGCTATTTTTCTTGGGGTAACGTAAGTGAAAAAAAAAACAAAGTGAAATTAAAGTCTTCGCTTCGCTCATCCAATAACAGGTAACTTGATCAAAGTGTAGACCTATTTTTCAAATTTCGTGCCGTGTTTGTACGAGTAACACACCGCCTTCTAGACTCGCTGACTTCTCGTTTGTCAAAGCGCTCCCGCTCATCATCAGCGGTGGCGGTGGTGTAAACTGTGCGATAAAATTATAGGTTATGTAGGCCTAGTTAAGAATGTCAAGTGAAGAATGTGATGAACCTCGATCCAAAAAGTTAAAAGAATGTGGTTCTGAGGAAAACATGGAAAACTCGTTTGAAGGTAGATATTAGTAAGCTTTTTCCTTAACTTGTAACCATTGCAGGGGGAGGCCAAGATCCACAGGCAAGGCTCCCTGAGATGCTGCAGACCCAGGCTTCGTTTTCTCTTGCCGGCTAGACTCTATGCATAGCCTAGCCTAGGCCTAGCCTATTTCCTAGAACATCAGTTGTTGTGTAGGCTCTAGGCATTGGTATTCCTTAGTTCTAAATACCTAGTTAGTAGGCCGAGGCCTAGGCTTACCTAGATTTGGCTTTTGTTAACAGTAAACCTGCCTAGGCTAGCCTAGCCCTAGCCTAGGGCTTTGTGGCAAAGGATAGGCCTAGGGCCTAGCCTATATTTCATAGGCCTAGGCCTACCCTTCACAACTTCATAAAGCGTGGGGCACTCAAATCAGGCTTAGCCTATCCCTACGGGTACAACAAAATATAGGCCCTAGTAGGGAGTAGGTGGGCCTACCGTACCTATAAGCTATAAAGCACACAGGGGCGAAGCAACCATGGCGCGAAGGGGCGCGCCCGGGCCCGGTGCCTCAGGGGGCCCCCTGAGGCCCCGAATAACAATGTGTCTAGTTAGGCCTAGGGATATTAATTACAAATGAGACTGAATATCCACTAGTATATGTAGGGTGTCCTAAATGTGTTAGGCCCTATACCATAATATTATAAAAAAATTCTTTATTTACATTGGAAATTAATTTGTCGATATGGCAAAGATGGCACTTAATTATTGTTGTTTGCATTGTAGGCCTATGCATCGTTATAAACATAGGGTCATTGGGTAACCAGACGTCCCAGTTTTAACAAGATCGTCCCGTTTTTGTGTGATCTGTCCCGGTATTCCAAAAATAGTTGTTGGGACGGTTCCTGTCCCAGATCGCTCTACAGGCTATCTTGAGCAAAAAGATGTCCAAAAAAATTTCCGTCACCGGAAACAACAAAACGCCACCTTCACACGAGGAAGTTGAAAAGTAAAAAGTGAAAAGTCTCCCAACTTGTCGGGCTCTGTTCCACAAGTGAAAAGTGGAAAGAAGAATGGCCTTGAAGAGTTGACCGTGATTGGTCGACAACGTTGTCATTGAGTTCAACTTTGGCAAGAAATCGAGATGCAGAAAAACGTAACACCTTTGCCACAGCTTGATATATAAGTGGCGGTGGAAATTCCTGCCCGACTGTCAGCTGAGTGTCATTCTGTCAAATTGTAAAATACGCGCAAAAACTGTGTTTCATAGCGTCTTATCGAACTAGCACATTTAGTTTGCCCCAAAATAGAGATGCAAGTGACAGTAATGCGGAACCCGATCGCGGCTGGCAGTGACGTTGCCGTTTTTAGCATCAGGTTTGTACCTAACCTAGGCCTAGGCCTAGGCTCCACTAGGCCCTAGGTTTTAGGCCTAGAACCTAGATTAGTAAACAAACACGCGCCAGTACTGTGTGAAGATCAAGATTGAAGAAAACAATTGTCATGGTTAGCCCGCGCGGCGCAACAGTTTCGCACAAAGGCCGAGAGGTGACGCCAGGAACAAACATTTTCTCTTCGTCCGTGTGAAGGCTTCGAAAAGCTACTCGTTCTTTTCACTTTTTACTTCATACTTTTTACACCATAGCAACCAAAACAAACAATTGTTCTAAAAGATAATTGAAAAGTGTTTTAATATGTAAAGTATATTTATTTTGTAATTGGTCTGAAGATTTTTCATACTAAAAGAATGTAGAAATCAGGGCCGTGATTTTAAGCCATAAGGATACAATATTGGTACGTAAAATTTAAAAATATACTACTAATTAGAGAACTGTCACAGGCCCTGTGCTAATTTTGTTTATTGATGATGGCACAACCCTTACTAATCAAGCAGAATACTCGCTATTTCTACAGAAGCAAGTACCAGTCATCAGATAAGCAAACTGTTTATACAAATGTAGGTAAATCAGCAAACAATAAACTCGAAACCATGGCTGGCCTAGGTATAGTCAAAGAGCTATCAATGATGCACATTGAAATAACAAAGTTAGGCCAGGAACTAGCCAACACAAGGGTCCTTGTGAGTGAAATGCATCAATTATTATTCTTAAGGTCAGGCCAATGCTTCATGCCACAGATACCAGAAGTGCTGGGGCTAGGATCAGGTTTAAGGGATCCGGATAAGCCTACTATTAATATGGAACTTCCCCCAGGGTCTGAGCCTAATAGGCCTACACATACCAAATGGGAAAACAAAAACAAATATAAGACGTCATCCCAATTGACAAAGAAAGTGGACCTACCAACTGGCCCACAGGTTTCAGAGAAAAGCATATGTCTAGCCCCTGTTGCTATTAAAACCAGCAACAGATTCCTACCACTAGTAGGCCTATGCAATAACGATGAAAATAATTTTCCAACACTCGAAAGTAGCATGGTAAAAAATAGAAGCACCCAAAAAACTGATACAAGATCAGACCCAAACAGGCAAACAGCTCATTACCCTTGGCCTCAAAAGCTTAGACCAAACCCAAACCGTGGGAAAAGATATTGCTGTAACCGTCAATAAACAATTAGTGAATAAAGTCCTAAGCGACTCTATGTTTAATGGATGTCTATACATAAATGATGCCAATACCTACCAGCTCACTACTTACCCAGGCAGCCAGCCACATCAACTTATGAACAAACTAGAGGCAAAATATCCCGATTGTACAGTGGATAAAGTCATACTCCACAATGGGACAAACTCCCTTGCATCTATGGAACCATCGGCAATTGCTGACAGCATTTACAACTTAATTGAAGCGGCAAAAAAGGCATACCCAATAGCGAAAATTGCATACACTAGTATCATTTACCGTAGAGACATCCCTGACTCAAAAGTTGACTCCACGAACAGCAAAATACATTTAATTTGCAAAACTCTGAACACAACTTTCATCAACTCCAACAAGTGGATCTCAAAATCTGAATTATCTAAGGGAGGACTCCATCCCAGTAAAGATGGAGCCTACAAACTTCATAAAATGTTGGTCGAGATCTGCGACATTATGGATTGGTCTCCTAACCAGGAAAGAGTTAAGCCTATGACAAATGACCCAATAAAAATACAAAAATTCGATCCAAATCAGCAGCACACCTTAAGGGGAATCAACCGGCCTGAAAAACAGTCATACGCCTAATTGCGACCATCAGTCGATAAGCTATGTGAAATAGTCATGCTAGAAGATCCCCCGCCCCTCCGAGCCGGCTGACTAACCCACCAGGGTCTACGAGGTCGCATCTGATCAGTCGCGCTCGAGGCGTTGAAGAAGCAAGGTCACGCTGCTCCCGGCCGCGGGCGGCTTACGTGTTATGCGATCGGACCTTTTTTGAATGTCCCTTGCCGAAATGCGCTGTAAAGATTGTTCGGCTCGTACGATTGGAGCAGGAAGGAGTCTTGGTTTAAATCTCTTTTAGGTTTTTGCTTCTACAGAAAGAGTTCAAATTGAGATGAGATATGATTACTAGTAATAATTAGTGTAGCCAGCTTTACACGATATTAAAAATAGTATACAAATAAGGAATAAGACCGATTATATACTTCCTCCAATGGAAGGTTGAGTAGTCAGATCAGCCGCCTGCTTGACAAGTATTTGTTTATGTATTTTATCCAATTTGGTAGACCAGGGAATTTGAAGAATAGGGTTCACTTCCCCGCGAATAGGACGCGAGAGCTGCCCTTTCACTTTGCTTTATTTCCGTATTAGAGTAGCCTATCGACAAAAAAGTAACCTCTATACATATCGGAGCAGGATATCCATAATGACTGAAAACCATTTATATTATAATTTATGTGACCAATCAGGCTCTTATTATTTGTTATTGTTAAATCAGTATTATGCACATAGATACTTGCATAACCCCCTCATATCAATCTTTCGAGGCTTGTTCAAACTTACGCACAATTTCAATTTTTAATATTACCTATGATTGTGATATAACTATTAGATTGTATACAGTTCACACCTCATATTGGACTAAATTGTTTTTTGTTTTTCGACGCAATAGGCCTACATACATTGCTACACACTGGTAATTTTTGCGCCTAATTTTTACACATTGCGCCTGCGCACTATTATAATGAGCATGGTACAAAATAATGACAAAACATTCTAATACATTCTAATAAGCCTTGCTTGCAAGTTTTGCCAGGAACTCCTTCCTTTGCACATTCATTTCATATTACTTATATCTAAGTCAGTAGCAGTAGCGGCAGGCCCATAATCAGCGTTGGGACCAGCTTAGGTGGTCGCTGCCTTCCTATGTTTTTATGTCGAAAGGTAATTTACCAGGGGCAACGCTTCCCCAAGGTACATCTCCGCCCCCCTCCCCCCCCCCCCCCCCAACCAACGTGTAAAGCTGTATTTTACTGTGGCAATGCAAACGCAATGGCCCAAGTGTAATTAATAAATATTTTATCTATAATATATTTTAGTCAAGTTAATTGGTTCATTGAAATTATTTCCTTATTCACGTAAACGCACAATTTTGGTTCGTCTTTGTCCACTCCTTTGTTCTCTGCAGACTTGGTGACTTGAGTTTTATTGCTGGGCACCAAAACTTGAGGTCAGGTCTTTGCAATCAGTGTTAAACTCAGCTATAATGCCGGGAACTGTCATTCGCCGCCGCCCCCCCCCCCCCGGAATAAATTGACTACATGCACTATATTTCCTTCAATTTTAAATGTCACTTTGCCGTTTTTTGAAAGGACACGAGCATGAGCATATTGCTCTGAAGGTTTTTATGTTTGAAGACCCTACGAAAAACGTGTAGGCAACTCACGAGATCAGGAACTCGATTTTTGATTGAATAGTCATTCAACGGGATCCGACTTCTGTTCATTTGTATGGTGGCTCGCATTCGCGCCTTGAGAGAATATGCGCTTGCAGGACTGATGACGGTGTTTTCTACTTCAAAATATGCGGTCTTCTACTTCTTCATTGCTCGTCGATGGTGTCAGCGCCTACAGGGTTGGCTTGTTCGGCTTCATATTTACTGTCCCCCACTGAAAATCAGTTATGTAACTGAGTGGGTACATTATAAATACGAATTTATTTTTGTATGTAATTATTAGTGCGCTCTGAAATGTCACTGTGTCGGCCTCTCAAAAGCCAAAAGCCGAATTTTCCAAACAAATATTTGGATTTAAAATTATACTTTTTACGTTGAAGAGAGAACCCACTCCACAATGTCTACGGGTCAACGGCAAAACAGTACCCTGGGCAGCCTCCAACCCTTATCTCGGAGTTCTACTAGATCGACGCCTGTCGTGGAAAGCCCACATAGACTCTGTGCATGCCCGTGCAATACGCAAAATCTTTGCCCTGAAATCTCTCATGCGTTCTAAGTCAATTGCCCTACCCGACCGTCTCCGGATCTACACCCAGATAGTACGACCGACTTTCACGTACGCCTGTTCTATATGGGGCGGAACAGCCCAATCACACATCGACAAACTGCAAGTTCTGCAAAACAAGGCTCTTCGTATCGTGAGCAGTATGCCTCGGTCTACACCCATCCCTCATCTACATGCTACTCTTGGATACCCGATGGTACACGAACATATCACCAAATTAACAACAAAGTTTTACACCGCTTTAGACAGCAACCCTCATCCTGAAGCTCGTGCCCAAAGTGTTTTCATCCCCACATCATTCGACTTCTATCGTCGCCCATTTTTATATTTCGCTAGTGTGAGGAAAGCGAAGAAACGCATCATCGCCAGGACCCACAAACTATCTAAGAAGAGACGGGTCTAAGGGCCCGTTCCGATCTGTAAATCATGCCCACAAATCCAAGTACTTGACTGTAGTAAGTAGTACTTATATCACGACAGAATGTCTGTCATCTCTACATTCTCAATGCTCCATAACCCACTCTGCCAACATGGCAAAACGCGTTTTTTCTCCCCTGGCAATATAATCATTCTACATTTGAGGGTTTCAGACCCGGTATTGTAAATGTAAGCAAGAACACATGTCGTTCATTGCATAATTCTAAACTAAACTAAAACTGAAAAGTACGATTTTCATGGCAAATATTACTCTGGTTTCGCCATAAATGATAGAATAAAACTAGATATAGCGGACGTTTCCTGAAAATACGAAGATCGGGAAGCTTGCTAGTGCAGAGAGCGAATTGAAAGCAAATGCAGCAAAATAAGAAATCAAATTGTTTTTGCTTTTTTGATAAGAATGATTTCTTCGGTTGCATCCAGAAAATGTCCCGTATAAAACAAGAGATTTCAAAAGTTCCTAAGAAATTTTAATAAAGCATTCATTAAAATTTCTGCTGTTTGACCGGCCCAACAAATAAGTTACATAGGGCTATTCAACCGCGTTTTTCTATTTTCCAAAATATGCTACCAAGTCAAAATATAGTGAATGGCTTTGAAACCGGCTATTTTAGAAAATCAAAAGTATTTTTTTTTTCAATTTTTTCTGATCCGGTACACGGCCAATATCGCCACCTCAAAATAATTTCAAACTTCAATTCGCCAGGGCACACCATTCAACGTAGGGTGTTGTGCTTTTGTGACATTCATTTTCAACTAGTTTTCTATAGGCTGACTGAGAGAAAAAAGATTTTTTTTAACAATTGTCTTTCCAGTGAATTTTTTCGTTTGGCGATATTTTGTACCGATTCGTACCACCAAACGAAAAAATACGCAGGAACGACAAATGTAAAAAAAAAACTCTCAGCCAGCCCCTAGAAACCAGTTGAAAATTAATGTCACAAAATAACAACATCCTAAGTTGAATGGTGTGCCGTGACGAATTGAAATTTGAAATTATTTTGAGATGGCGATATTGGCCTTGTACTGGATCAGAAAAATTTGAAAAAAATAACTTTGATTTTCTAAAATAGCCAGGTTTTAAAGCCATTCACTATATTTTGATTTGGTTGCATATTTTGGAAAATAGAAAAACGCGGTCGAATAGCCATAAACACGAAAACTAAAACAAATCCAAGCTTTTTAAATGTGTTTAGTCAAATTGATTTCTTCTCGCATAGCTCACTTCGTTCATCCATAAATCACTTTTCGCGTGTTACTTCCATCTCCGAGGCTGAACTTTATAAGGAGGCGAGGGGGCAATGTCAGGTTCCTAAGCAATTAGATATTTCAATCAAAAGCAAAAGTTCAAACACTGGCAATGAAGAAAAGTGTTCTGTTTACTAAAGTGGAATAAAATAACTTTTAGATGCTCCATATAAGGACATATTTTACACAAAGTAAACTCTACGTAATTTTTATTACATTTTTTCGTTACCATTATTTTTTTCATTCTAATAATTTTGCGTTGATATATACCACACAAAGAGTACAGCGTGTACACACTGTGATATTAATAATGACATATATGTAAACAATGGTCATATTTCTTATTGGGCGGAGCTAACTATTTTGCCGTGGCGTTGTGCAATTCGACAATATCATTTAAAAAATATATCCTGAGACATTTCAAACCCGGGGCCATGTTCAATAAATCTCGCAGAAACGAATAAATAAGAATCTTAGAAAGCCAAGTGTCTTGTTGTTGTTTGTTTTTATATGTCAGGCATGAACTCAGGACCATTTAACTCGGCCCGAGTCGCTGTTGAGAACGTCAGAAGACTGTGTTGAGAGCGTCAGCTTATTTCGATATGAGTGCATGCGTGGCCTTGAAACCCGAGCGCTGGGTGTGGGATAGCAGTAGCCTGGCCATCCTGCGACACTTGATTTATTATCTGACAAATCACGCGCATTCCATTATTGTTTATTATCGGCAGCAGAGATAGCTCTGCACTTTAAAAATGATGAGCCTAAATTAGGAGGACGACACTGTAAGTCACCAGTTATGTCGAGTCTTGTCTGAATGTGTATTCAAATATTATTTTTCTAATTACGGAATGGTATGGGCTTCAGTACCTCACACCTTTGACTAACCTCCCAATTACCCTCACATATATTTTCACCTTGTTTGTAAAAACGAGTCAAGTTGTTCATGGACAGTGTCTTACGTGAATGTATTTATTGTTGTTGATTGCAGTTTTTCGTCTCATTATTCTTATTATTTGTCCATTCGGTATTTTGAGATCAACACGAAAGTAAAGTGCTGCTTACAAATATCGAGCTGAGCTACGTCTGTTTGACAGAGTTTTGGGGATATAATAATAGCAGTCTTTATTTTAAAACTTTTCTTCTGACTGACCAAGCATTAAAATAATACAGTTATGTTGATATGAATGTGTGTAAATATGATTATAAAACAT
The DNA here is from genome assembly GCA_024449915.1 of Sweltsa coloradensis. NCBI lineage: Eukaryota > Metazoa > Arthropoda > Insecta > Plecoptera > Chloroperlidae > Sweltsa > Sweltsa coloradensis. The sequence continues at coordinate 3,617 of JAMZAV010007351.1, read as the reverse complement.
CCAAACATTTTACAAATCCCTAAGCAAGATAATCCAATCTAGGGTTTTGTTTTTTCTGACTTATGATGGGTAACATTTGAAAAATGCACTGTCATGATTGCCGGTAACTGACACCACTGATTAGTCTTAAGTGTAATGAGTTACCTAATAAATAAAATCTATAATTATGTTAATGTTTTTTCTCGCCAAGCGAGATGGCCTTTGTAGGGCACAGTGCCGTCTTTAGCCTTTAGGTAGTTAGGAAAGGAACGTTCGAGGTGTTTAAGAGGACTCAATCCCCTGCATTCGCATTTACAACTAAAACAAACTCGGAAACGACCTTCAGTTCAGGATTGCCGGTCTCGCGAGATTCGAACCCGAGATCTCCCGATGTCAAGCGCTAGCGCCGAGACAACACTGTCGGTAACCTCATATAGGCTACCTCTGTCGGTTTCAGGTCAGTTTTGAGCTTTTGACAGGCATTACCACAAAAATTAGAAAAACTGCTACCAGTTAGGTATCACTGACAATTGTTATGGTAAAGCAACCTTGTAACTCATGAATAAATTCAGTGGTTCCCAACCAAGGTGCCGCGAAATCCTTGTACATACCAGTAAAACAAGTAGTTTTTGAAATATAAAAATACAGTAAATAATGAATATGAATTTTACACCAAGAAAAATAATTATTAGGCTACTAGCTAATCAACTGATTAGCATAGTTTTATTCCAAATGGTCCCAATTGAAAATGGATATTGCGTTATCACGCAGCAACGATGCTGATCTCGATTCCTATGCTAGCTGCCACCCCAAATTGGCCAATAGTGAATGGATTGAAGTGACGTGTAAAAACTAATGTTTGAATAAATAAGTTAAATGCGCGAGCAGTGATGCTTATAAGAATCTGTGAAAACACGGTGTATGACGCCGATGACGGCAACTACTTTAGCGATGGATTCACATGGTGGGGTGGTGAAGAAAGACCTAGAGTAGTAGAAAGTGTGTAGAAAGACTTGGTGTATTGTCTGTGGTGAAAGCTAGCAAATCAAGTTATGTTTCCTAGCAAATTGAAACGTAATTTATTTTTACTAAACATAGTCAGCATTGACATCAAATTGCTAATTTTGTTGTATTTTGTTTACCAGACATGCTAAATACTACGTTGGCTGAAGGGGGTGCCTGCGAAATTATTAAATTAGCAAGCAAAGAGACGTGGAAAATCATACAATAGATGGAGGTGTTTTGTATTTAATTATCCATTGCAAGATTGATTCTTCTTGTCCTTGCAAGAAAATTGTACAAAACGTTAGACCATCTAAAACAGGCTTCAGGGAAACAACCAAATCAATCAAAGACGCAACGGGAACCACAGTCTGTAATGACGTTTTGTTATGCTACATAATCGTTGAAAAATTAGTTCAAGTTCAGTAAGTTTAGTTCGCTTCTTTTTATCCGTCATCACAACGTACGCAAACAACATTATTGGCTGCTAGCTACTCAGTGGGCTCCAGTAATACTCTGTAGTGTGTGTCACTGCTCTAGCGTCACTCCAAGGTCGTTTTTACTCTCTATGATACTATTGCTTCGCTCAGTCAGAATACGAGGCGAATTAGAGATAGTTTGCTGGAGAGACCATGAGCGGCAGCACTGAGCGGCAGTGGTTGACTGACTGATGCGCGAGAAATTTTTCAAGTTTTTGCAATGCACTCGGAACTTCAGCTCGATCTCGATAGTGCCTAGACCGATTTTGAAGTGTTATACCTCGTTGGAAAGTGCACTTTCGTGCCAAAAGTCTGACTGCAACATATATAACGTGTGTCACTTGCTGCAGTAACGTCAGTGTACGAAACGAGCACTATATTATATGACATTCGTAGAGGTACGCGAAAAAATTCATAGCTGTCAACCCATTGCACAAATTTCAATTTTTCAGCAGTCAGAGCAATTATAACACTTTACTCTAAATGCGTGCCAAATTTGATTTGGTTTCAGTCAGTAGTTTTATTTAACGATTTGAATTAGAACACATAAATATAAGGTATCGAAACCCCCAAATACCCCTCCAATTCCCCCCCAAAAAATTCCCCATTTTTTTTTCAAGTTTCTATAATATACATGAAAATAGCCGTAACAAAAAAACAAGGTTTTTGGACGTTCAACGACCCGGTTGATTCCCCTTAATGCTTAAAACTCTTATCGAATCGGCTAGGCCAGCCTCGAAGATAAAGGACAAAGACAGCAGTAATTTATATGCAGATACGGAGATGACTGTCATAGGTAAGTTAAAAGTTAATGAGTCGTCAGATGTGAGAGACACCAATGTCATAGTGACCCTCAAAGTCAATAAGTCACCAGCGCTAAATGTGGCTGACTCCTTCACGTCTACCCAACCAACTGTGGAGACGTCTCATCTGGAAGACCATTGTGTCACGTTGTCCCGACATTCTTACGAGTTGCCGGCTATGGATGTGGACCGCGGAACCTTTTCCCCATCAGTCGTCGCCAATGAACACAATCAATGGTCCAACACAATTGAACATTCTTTTACCAACATGAATCAGCTGATCTCAGGACACTCTAAGACAGTCACTTGGATAGCTCAAGACAAGCCTCTCAAGACCCAATTAGGCCTGCAGTGCAATGGCGGAGCTGAGGGTTCAGGTGTGGGACAGGAGATATCAACCAACACTCAACCAGAAGATACAGTCATAGGGAATGCTAACAGTTCTCTGGAAGACTCAAATGAGTATTACATTCGTACATTGGAGAACCCAGCACAGGTGTTATCATCTGAGACGGACCTCACCTCCAGGACACTGTACAGTCCAGTAAAATTGAAGAGAATCCAGCACAGGTGATATCATCGGCCTTTACTTTCGGACAGGATGCTATACCAGCTCCTAGAAGTCAAGCAACTTACTTCCACAAAATGACAACCCGAAGTAGTGGTATAAGGCAGTTCTCCAATTTTAATTATCAACAATTACGGGAATTAATGATAAGTGAGGGTCTCGGTCAGAAACTTAAAATTCAAAAACCATGGTCCCCCAGAGAGCTAGTTGATATTCTTACTGATCATTATAGGAAGAAACAAAACAGTCATCACTTAAATGTTAGATCTCCTCCTCTTCATTTAAAGACATCTAAAAACACAAGTAAAAAATCCAAATCTAGACCTAGTTGACTAGTTTACAAACCAAGCCATAATGTCTTTATCAATACTGATAAAAACACAGTTAACAAAACACCCCACGTTAAACAAAATCAATCTTCCTCTTTCAGTGGAATTCAAACCATTTCCACAAACACACCAAAATTTAAAACCAAACCAATCCCTAGCCTTCACAACAATGTACAAACTGCTAAATCCCCCAGCTCCAGAGCATCTACCTCCGCCCCCCAACCATCCCTTTCTTCTAAGACCAACAAGACATCTCCAAATCCCAAAATATTATTAACTCATAATCCTATGATACTTGCACTTAATGTTAGATCGGTCAACAACAAAATGGAGGAACTCGAACAATTCTTCAGAGTCAATCTCCCGAAGTATTGTATTCAGACATTGGCTCCCCGCATCTAGTACTAATTCTGCAGCCAGGATATCAAATTCAATTATGCTAGATCAATAATCTACA
>JAMZAV010007350.1:0-29956 GCA_024449915.1 Sweltsa coloradensis | reverse complement strand
TCAATTACGCTGATATAGTAGGTGAGTGATATGTATCACGTGGACAGGAAGGGAAAGAGGAAAACATACATAGCTGACATATGTTTGGATGCAGTGATATGTATCACGTGGACAGGAAGGGAAAGAGGAAACTACATAGCTGACATATTAGTCCGGTCGAGGGAAGTAAGTCCGTGCGTTTTTGAGAGGGAACCGATTTTTTATGATTGAAATGTATTACCAGGATGTTATTGATGAACTTTAGCTGGGGAGTCTTTTTTCTAATTCTGGCGTTTGGCCGCCATCTTGGAAAATGTCCGCCAAATTGTGTTTGTCAGATGTCTTTTTTTGAATAAATCGAAAATGGTAAGAGATAGACGAAAAGTTTAAATAGCAAAAGTATTCACCATACAATTTCCTACAAAAAAGTGCTAACCATATTTTTAGAAGGAGCAACGGTGACGTCACAGAAACGTTTTATATCAGTTACTACCAAAAAGTAGCTGTTTTTGTATACACAGCACAGAACAATCGCAGGTAACTGCGTTTTAAACACTTATTTTTATAAAAACTCTTTTTCAATTTTATAAAGAATTCTTCCGTCATAATAAAAAATCATAAAAGCATCGAAATTGGTTATTGCATTTACTCGGGATTCGGAATTTCCCAATGATGATATGAATTTTCCACAAAAAAGTCAGGTTGAGAGAAGTAATTCTTTGTGTTTTTGTGAGGGGACCTTTTTTATGATTGAAATATATTACTTGGATGTTAAGGATGAAATTTAGCCTGGGAGTCTTTTTTCTAAAATTTTCGTTTGGCCGCCATCTTGGAAAATGTCCGCCAAATCGTTTGTGACAAATGTCAGTAAAAATCCAAAATGGCTGGAGATAGACAAAAAGTTTAAATGGCGAAAATTTGCATCATACGATTGCCTACAAAATAGTGCAAATTATATTTTGGGTATGGGCAACGGTGACGTCACAGAACCGTTTTATATTAATTACTAGCAAAAACCAGCTGTGTCCGGTCAAGAAAAGTTAGTACGTGCGTTTTGGTGAGGGGACCTTTTTTATGATTGAAATGTATTAGCAGGATGTTCAGGATGAAATTTGGCACGGGAGTCTTTTTTCGAATTTTGACGTTTGGCCGCCATTTTGGAAAATGTCTGCCGCTATATATAACCAAAACATATCAATATCTTTGTAACTTTGAGGTGAATAATGGAATTTTTTATTGTTATTGAATTTGTCTAAATGTTTAATACCTCTTTAAAAATATAAGTGTACCAATTTGGCCACCATCTTGAAAATGGCCGCCAATATATAAATTAACGGAAACATATCAATATCAATGTAAGTATGTGGTGAATTTTGGAGCTCAAGGTACCATTTGAAAGGTATTGAATTAAGCTTTAAGTTTAAAATCCCCTTAAAGCTATAAGTGTACCTGTTTGGCCGCCATCTTAAAAAAAGGACGTCGCTTTACAACATAACGAACATACGAATTTCTAACATCTATGTTACTTTATGATGGATTGTGGACTAGAAGGTAACATGAATATTGTTAAGCATTAAATCTCCTTTAAAATTAAAAACCTTTTAAATATAAACGAACTTGAACTCCTAGTTTAGTTCACCACAAACGTAAAAAATCACGCGCGTTCCTGCGCTGATTATTTTCCGTTCAAAATTGTCACCGTTTTTAAACTATCTGCGCTATCTTTCACTGTACTACTGGCGACTGTCAAGCTGACTGATAGTGAGAAGAAACATATGGCTGCAATATTTTCTTTCTCTTTGACTGGAAAGAGCTACAGCAAACTTTTACCCGATTAAGTTTTTGAAATGACAATGAACAAGCAATCAAAGAATAGTAGAAGTTAGGGCTGGGTTGAATTCTCCAAGAACCTCTCCATGATTGCTATCAACATACTACAAGACCATCTATACTTTACCTCAGGAGGAACTTCAAAAGGTAATTATTTTCAAGAAGCCACAATACCGTCACCCTGAGCTGGGTCCGTCGAGGATTAAGAACGATTTAAATGTGCTTAATGAAGTAAAGATTATTCTTGACGAATGGTGTGCAGATCCGTGGGATAAAGACCGGCCAAAACTACGATCACTTTTCAGTGGACAACCAGCAACAGAGGAAGTTAAAACGTGTCTAGTAACAGCCCATGAGGAAGGAAATACAATGGTCAACATGTTTTGGACAGACTTGCTTCAGGAACTCAAGTTATGTACAATTCCATCAGCAAAAGAAAAAGCAAGACTTTCGCGACGAAGACGAAGGTTGCCACAAGTAAACCAGAAGGTAGAGCATTGGTTGACCATACTGCAATGAAACAAGTCATCGATCTCTTAGATATTAAGGGAAACCCAAAATTGAGTCTAGAAGAGTTATTGCAATACAGAATAACAGATGTGAGTTTTCTTTGTTCACGGCTGACGGTGTATGTTTCACAAATCTGTGAAATCAAAATTCATGACATTGCTGTCTCTACTACCTGAGTCACCTTCAGCATATTACCATGTGTTCGTAGATCTTGGGATGGCTTGGAACAAAGTACCAGCTAGCAAGACATGGTCAGACTATGCTCGCGCTCTGTATCAAAACATTCTAAATCGTCATCCTCAAGCAGTGGCATTTCACATTATTAATGATATCTATGATGGAGAGATGCTTAAAAATAGTCCCAACAGCACGAGCAAATACGTCGTACGCACGCACATGGGTTTGTGCCAAACGTGTACCCTGTTGCTGATCAAAAAATGCCCACAGGAGTAGCATGGCGTTCGTTTCTGTCAAAAAATTCCAACAAAAGAAGACTGCAGTAATTCCTCACGAATGAGTGGTGTTTGTATTTACACCAATCTTACTGGTATTTCACGGACAATCTATTCTGCTACGATCTTACAACAGGTGAATACGAATCTCGTTTTGAAACCCAATCGTCTTGTGAGGCAGACACAAGAAAATTCTTCCAAGTATCTAAAATGGATGAAGCTTGCAAATGTGTTCTTGATTTCGAAGATACGGATGTATGGATTGTTGCCGCATACTTAAGTCATCAAATTTAACAATCTATGTTTATGTTTAAAAAGAAACAGGGAAATAGTCGAACATTTTTCAAATGTAGTTCTCTTCTTTGCAAACAACTATGTGGCTTGTTCTGCTCTTGGGGTTGGGGTTTATGTATTTACTGGAATAGACAGTAAAATGATTTTTTGGTTGTGGTAAGTTTACAGCGATGAAGCGTCTTCTAAAACCAAATGACTTTAAATACATGGAGACAATGCAGCAATTAGGTGAAAGGCTTGAACTTACTGATAAACTGTATGGTCTGCTTAAATTATTGTTGACTAATTAATTAATTAATATTAATCTATAATGATCCTATCAGTGAATAGTTGTGTGAAGCTCGAGCACGTAGATGTCGGAAATTGCACCATTATGACTCGGCAAGACTCCCTCCTGACAAAGACTCATTAAAACTTCATTGTCTTCGTGCTCACCTACAGGTTTATGAATATAAGAATGCACTATTTGGAAAGACACTTTTTCCAATTAACTTTGGATGGAAATCACAACAAGATGTGCTGCATCCTGTCACTCACACAAAAGACGCATTGCCAGAGAGTATACAGTGGCCTGTAGCAACATCGAATGATTTGCATGATCCGGAATAAGATTATGATGTTGAAAACGATTTGCTTGTAAGTGACTCTGATGATACTGACGATTCAGAAGAGTATGCTAGAATGTAATAATGTACAGGTCTGCAAAAGCCTTAAATCTTACTGTTATAATTGTGCCATATCCCGCTTAAATTCAAATCTAGGGCCATGCCACCTAGTGCTAGAGGTATGAATTACAACTAGAAGCGACTGAATTACCCACAGTGCATTGCTTAATCTGTCACAAATGTATGTGTGCTAATAGTGTTTATCTATCTTTTCAAATATCAATTAAATTCATTGTAATCATTGAATGTTCAATGTTATTTCGTAACAGATTATGGCCAAGGTATCGCTAATTGATATTGCTTAAATCTAAGCGGAAAGATAATAAATAACAAAAAAATAACAGAACGATAGTAGAGAAGGTACGTTGCATGCTTGAGGAAGCTAAACTACCTAAACGCTTCTGGGCTGAGGCAGTAAACACTGCAACATACCTAAAGAATCAATCACCGACAGTAGCTGTGAACGGCATCACCACAAGAAGCATGGACAGGAAAGAAACCTGACCTGGCACATCTGAAAACGTTTGGCTGCAAGGCATGTGTTCATATTCCAAAAGAGAATCGGAGGAAGCTTAACGCCAAGTCTTCCAAACACATCTTTTTCGGGTACTCTGACACAAGCAAGGGCTACCGATTGATCAACATTGAATCAAAGAAGCTGATCATATCAAGAGACGTGATCTTCACTGAAGATGGTGAGAAGAATGACTATGTCATCGCCGGATCAAGTGGGAGCACAGCTAGTCCTTCTTATGTCGATGACGAAGACGATTCTAATGTAAACGTAGAAGATACCGTAATGCAGAGGATGCTGGTAATTCTGACATCGAGAATGAACAAGAAACAGTGTTTGAGCCAAGAAAGTCACAACGGAAGAGACGTCCGACAAGAATTCTCGGTGACGAGTACGTACATCTCATCACAGACGAGCCCGAGAACCTGAAAGAAACATTAAGTGGGGGCGAGGCTATACAATGGCAAAAGGAAGCAGAATTATATACGATTATAGTTTGAAGAAGTGTACTAAATGCAACTAAGACATACAACAAATGAATTCAATACCTTTCATTTAAACAATTCATTATTTACCAAAATGAGCTAGTACTCTTTATCAAATTATACATTAAACCAAAATAAACCATACAGATGTATAATATATTTTATTGGTGAGTTCGTTATGTTGTAAAGCGACATCCTTCTTTCAAGATGGCGGCAAAACAGGTACACTTATAGCTTTAAAGAGATTTTAAACTTAAAGCTTACTTCAATACCAATCAACTGGTACCTTGAGCTCCAAAATTCACCACATACTTACATTGATATTGATATGTTTCCGTTAATTTGTATATTGGCGGCCATTTTCAAGATGGCGGACAAATTGGTACACTTATATTTTTAAAGAGGTTTTAAACATTTAGACAAATTCAATAACAATGAAAAATTCTATTATTCACCTTAAAGTTACAAAGATATTAATATGTTTTGGTTATATATAGCGGCAGACATTTTCCAAGATGGCGGCCAAACGTCAAAATAAGAAAAAAGACTCCCGTGCCAAATTTCATCCTTAACATCCCGGTAATACATTTCAATCATAAAAAAAGTCCCTCGCCAAAATGCACGTACTAACTTCTCTTGACCGGACACAGCTGGTTTTTGCTAGTAATTAATATAAAACGGTTCTGTGACGTCACCGTTGCCCATACCCAAAATATAATTTGCACCATTTTGTAGGCAATCGTATGATGCAAATTTTCGCCATTTAAACTTTTTGTCTATCTTCAGCCATTTTGGATTTTTACTGACATTTGTCACAAACGATTTGGCGGACATTTTCCAAGATGGCGGCCAAACAAAAATTTTAGAAAAAAGACTCCCAGGCTAAATTTCATCCTTAACATTCAAGTAATATATTTCAATCATAAAAAAGGTCCCCTCACAAAAACACAAGGAATTACTTCTCTCAACCTGACTTTTTTGTGGAAAATTCATATCATCATTGGGAAATTCCGAATCCCGAGTAAATGCAATAACCAATTTCGATGCTAATATGATTTTTTATTATGACGGAAGAATTCTTTATAAAATTGAAAAGGAGTTTCTATAAAAATAAGTGTTTAAAACGCAGTTACCTGCGATTGTTCTGTGCTGTGTATACAAAAACAGCTACTTTTTGGTAGTAACTGATATAAAACGTTTCTGTGACGTCACCGTTGCTCCTTCTAAAAATATGGTTAGCACTTTTTTGTAGGAAATTATATGGTGAATACTTTTGCTATTTAAACTTTTCGTCTATCTCTTACCATTTTCGATTTATTCAAAAAAAGACATCTGACAAACACAATTTGGCGGACACTTTCCAAGATGGCGGCCAAACGCCAGAATTAGAAAAAAGACTCCCCAGCTAAATTTCATCAATAACATCTTGGTAATACATTTCAATCGTAAAAAATCGGTTCCCTCTCAAAAACGCACGGACATACTTCCCTCGACCGGACTATATGTAGGATGCAGTGATATGTATCACGTGGACAGGAAGGGAAAGAGAAAACTACATAGCTGATATATGTAGGATGCAGTGATATGTATCACGTGGACAGGAAGGGAAAGAGGAAACTACATAGCTGATATATGTAGGATGCAGTGATATGTATCACGTGGACAGGAAGGGAAAGAGGAAACTACATAGCTGACATATGTAGGATGCAGTGATATGTATCACGTGGACAGGAAGGGAAAGAGGAAACTACATAGCTGATATATGTAGGATGCAGTGATATGTATCACGTGGACAGGAAGGGAAAGAGGAAACTACATAGCTGAAATATGTAGTATGCAGTGATGTCATATATCATTAAAATAGGAAAATGAATAAATATGTTGCAGTGAAGTGAATGGTACAGAAGCATTAGATTACCTTTAAAATGGTGGGTAGGTCGCACAGACACAAATAGATGACAAGACAAGTTGCTGATACGATTCGACCAGTTTGAGCCTCATGTCTCAATATACTTATGCATACTAATTAATCTATATTTAATTTAAAAATATGTATTTGTGTATACAGTAGTCTACTTCAGTAGCCCTTACTTTCTGTCTAAGCATTCAACAATGCATTGCACTATATAAGTGCTTTTTCGATCTGTCCTTCAAGTTTCTATTCAAGTCACTAAATTTTAAGTCCTTGTCAAGGGATTGAACGAAACATTACAATGGTTAATACGCTTTTTAACGTGACTTGTTCCAATTTGATATTCTTTTATGTAAATTCGATGTAGAATAGTTTGATGGCTGCCTGCCGCACTGTGCTTGTATTAAAAAGAAAACTTTATTTAACCTTTTGTTTGTAAAAGCCTAGTCATTGTACCTTAGCTGTAAAGAAGTCAAGCTATAATAATAGTAACATACATAAGCAGATATTTCCTTTAATATTATTTTATATTAGTAAATTTACTTTTTGTGAGGAGTAGTGGATTAATTATAAAAAAAAATAACATAACAGGTAGTCTCGTTATAAATACAAATCATTGGACTTTTCACTGTTATTTAACAAAATATTTATTTAACTGTTCCATCTCTAGTTATTATATGTAATATTGTGTTTTTTTCTTTTTTTAAAACTTATTCAATTGTAAAAAAAATATATAAACTGATTATTCACTACAGTCGAGAACTTCTCTATCTGTAGATGCAATAATGGAGCTTTGGCAGTTAATTCTCATGTCTTGCTACTATGAATTTAATCAAGTCGTTTATCATCAACTAGATAGTTTAGCTTTGGGCAGTTCTTTGTCACCTTTACTTGCTGATATATACATGGATTCTTTAGAAACAGAAGTCCTCGCACAGTCATCGCTTAAACCAGATTTGTGGTTGAGATATGTAGATGACATAATCTGTATTCATTGTGAAGATCAAGACAAGGTAGATAAGTTATTGTCAGATCTTAATTCCTACCATTCTAAGATGAAGTTCACGTTTGAAGAGTAGAAGGATGGCGGTCTATGTTTTTTAGATGTATTCATCATGAAAGGTTTAGATTCGTTTTCTACATCTGTGTATAGGAAACCAACACACACCGATCAATATTTGAATGCCAATTCAAATCATTCCTCACATGTTAAAGATGGTATGATTAAATGTTTGGTTTCTCGTGCACAACTGCTCTGTTCAACTCCCACAAGCCTACAAATTGAACTGGAAAAAATATTTCGTGCTATGAAGAATGACGGATACTCAAATAACTGGTTAAAAAAGACTATTTTTCCACAAGATGTCATCAAACCTGACACGAGTAAAGATATTGAGGTGGTTAAACCTAGGATTTATAAAACGGTCTGCATTGGATATCCGAATCTTTCAGAAAAGATCAAACGCATAAGAGTTGTATTTCAACATTTGACTTATCTAGAAGGCTGTGACTTCCAACCATCAGCCAGTTACCATGGAGATGGGATTGTTGATGAGAACAAATGCATGGGTAACTCTCTGGACTGCTGGCTTGGGGACAAGATGTGATTTTCTGTAGTTGTTCTAATGTGAAACTCAATAAATGTTATTATTTAGCTTACTCGAATAATGTAATCATTATGACTTCCACAGTTGTTACCCCGACGTGATCTATCAACGAGGTTAGGACAATGAACTTTTCTAAAGTTTCTGATGGAAGCTCAGTTTCATTATTTTTTGGTGTGTGAAGGCATTTTTTACTTTTGATGTTTCGTTTAGCTCATCAAAATCTTATTTCATACTAAAAAAAAACGGAACATGTCTTCACCCGAAAATACAGCCCCTGTTTCAGTCGATAGAAAGTACCACCATTTTGGACGAATGATCCTGTTTTGTGGTTTGCGCAAATTGAGAATCAATTTGATTTAGCAGGGATCTCGCAGGATTCTACTAAATTTAACCATGCAGCGAGCGCCCTCGAACAACGGTATGCCACGGCAGTACGCAACACCATCGTCAAGCCCCCAAGCATAGGTTAATTTAAAACTGAGTTCATTCGCCGGTTCTCCGCATCGCCCGAAGCACGTATTAAACAGCTTATTCAACATGTGGTTGATGGTAGACCTTCCGGATTTCTGCTTCGCCTACGCATGGTAGCTGGGTCAGAGGTGACAAACAATGTGTTACAAACAATCAAACATTGTGGTTTGAACACTTGCCGACCCGTATACATGACATTTTGGCTTCATCACCACCTGACGACCTTGATGCACTCGAGGTGATCGCTGACAGAATACATAAGATGGCGTCCACCTCTCTTCGGGTAGCGATTTTCGACAGCTATCAAACGCAGTTGGAGGAGTTATCATGACAAGTCCAACACGCTATCCAACAATCGCACTGCACAGCCATCTTACTCGCATCCATCAAATCGACGTTGCAATATCTACCTTTGTCGAACTCACGAAACGCAATACGGAGAACACCAGCAGATGATATGTGTTGGTAAAATTCAGATCTTCATTTTATCGCCACTGCTAATCCCTCAAAGAAACTAAATTTACAAAGAGGCCGACTCATGTACCAATTATACCTGTCTCAAAATGTTGGACCTACCACTTCGTTAAGCATGCATCGATGTTGCAAAATAGAACTCGCTTCAAACACGACACCTTTAAATTGCTTTTCTATTGTGTTGAAAGGAGTGGAGCCTCCTTATCAACAACGCTGACCGAAGTCTGTGACGGCGGTCAAGAGGAATTAAGGGTTGACAGCTTTACAAGACTACTTATTCCGCTTGAATGAAGAGCGGCGAAATAGGCAATGGTGGTAAAATGAAGAATCCATCTACCACCGGAAATGTGGCGCCCAGGCACGGTCGTGCCGAAAACCATGCAATTTTGATGCAAAAAACTACGCGTGCAGTCAGTAAACGCGGCAGACGACAGCCCAACCTCACGCCGTCTCTTTGTGATAGACATTCCGACTCAACGTCAGTTCCTGGTTGATACTGGGTCTGATCTGTGTGTGTATCCACGATCCACGTAAGCTCATCAAGGGACCTCGGGAACGATCAACATACGAGCTTTTCGCGGCTAATGGATCCGTCATAGCGACTAATAGTACCATCAACTTCAACCTCAACTTGGGACTCAAACGCGAGTTGTCTGGCGTTTCGTCGTTGCCGACGTATCCAGACCAATCATCGGAGTTGACTTCTTATCGTTCTATAACCTACTTGTTGACGCCCGCAATCGAAGGTTGTTTGATAGTGCCTCATCACTTGCCGTCGCTGGTAAGTTGTCTACCGACGCTCAAGAACATGTCAAGGCAGTCAGTGAAGGGTCTCGATATCACGACATCTTGAATGAGTTTCCGGACATTACAAAGCCATCAGGTATTTTGCGTGACATTAAACACGGGACCATACATCATATTCACATGACACCTGCACATCCAACATCTTGCAAGCCTCGACGTCTGGCACCTGACCGTCTGCAGATTGCCAAGACCGAATTTGATATGATGCTCAAAACAGGTGCCGCAAGGCGTGCATCTAGCTGCTGGTCCGCTGCCCTTCACCTTGTTCTAAAGAAGGAAAATCAGTGGAGGCCATGCGGCGACTACAGACCTTTGAACGATAGGCCAATACCAGACAGGTATCCGGTTTCCCACATACAAGATTTCGCTCAGTCGCTTGCTGGGAAGTCCGTGTTCTCGACCATAGATTTAGTCCGGGCTTACAATCAGAATCCAGTTGCTCCAAGCGATATACCAAAGACCGCCATAACGACTCCGTTTGGCCTACTTGAATTTCCTTATATGAGTTTTGGCTTACGGAACGCCGCCCAAACATTTCTGAGATACATCGACGAATCCATTCCAGACCTGGATTTCGTCTATGCCTACATCAATGACATTCATATTGCTTCGACGTCACCGGAAGAACACGAGGAACACCTACGCCTACTCTTTGCACGCTTTTCAGAGTACGGTGTCCTGATAAACACTTCAAAATGCATTTTCGGTGTTTCCGAGGTGAAGTTCCTTGGTCATACCGTCAACGCCAGTGGGACACAACCTTTCGAAGATAAGGTCGATACTATCGTTTGTTTTCCACCACCCAGCAACATTAGGCAACTAGGACAGTTTCTTGGGATGATAAATTTCTATCGTCGATTCATACCATCTGCCGACCGGCTTCAGGCACCTCTCAACGACCTTCTTGTTGGTGCTGACGCTTCAGGTTAGACGTCCATCGTTTGGACGCCAGAGCTGTTGAACAGTGAACACGTTTGATAAGTGTAAGCGTAGTCTCTCACAAGCAGCACTTCTTGCGCACCCTGACTCTAGAGCAGAGCTTGCAATCGTTGCTGATGCCTCTGACAGGTGCATTGGAGCTGCTCTTCACCAGAAAACTTTTTAGGTTTAGGTTGGTAGCCACCAGTGCTTAATTTGTAACGGAGCGCGGGTACACGCAGTGTACTCACCTATTTTTGTGGGTATACGCAGTATACCCACCTTTTTCATGAATTATTAGGTACGCAACACTCACATTTTGGATAATATATATATAAAAAAAAGAAAATAATTTATATTAATTATTTTACACTCACATGCTCATATTTCAAATTTACTTGAATACATTTATAACTTTAAATAAACTTAGTACACTCAGCCCTCACTTTTGAACAGTAATGACCAACAATTTCGACAATTTCCCATTATGGTTGGACGTGATCACGAACGTATTGATATGCATATTCAATGGTTGTGACTAGTGTTGTAAGCCTTGAAATATTTCATGTGAAATGTTTCAACGTGAAATATTTCAAGCCTCCGTGAAATATTTCACAAGTGATGAAATATTGCAAAATTATTATTTTATAATATTATATCCACTGTGGTGACCTTATTTCCTAAATATTCCATGGATCATACAACTAACAACTAGGCTATTAATGTTAGGAGGTTTTGAGTTTGTAATGTTTATGTACCTATGTGGAGGCCTAGTCAGTAGTCACCTAGGCCTAGGTCTACAAGATATCATGTCTTTAAATGTGACAGCTGCAGCCAACAGTCAGCACTGAAAGAGTGGCAATCAATCTAGATGCAGGATGCAGGTAAAAAAAAAACACACCTTAGCTTAGGCATATAAAATTAATTTGATGTTGCCAATGTCCATAATATGGTAGACGGAGGCCTAGGCCTACTCTGACGCTGAGCCACTGCTAGCTTCATAGTGCTTTAGTCCTCCGTGGGCGTGGCTTGCGATGATCTTAAATCTGGTGTATCAACTTTATGCTTTCTGATTTGACTGTAAACCACCTGCAAACTTATTGCCAAGGATCTAAATATTCATTATTTGAAAAGAACTGCAAAATAAAGTGTAGGCCTAGGGTTATTGTGTTGTAGGTTATCTGCCACCACATAGCGTAAGCCATACTGTATTCTATGTTTAATTTTAATTCTTTGCCTCACAATTTTTTTACATTTTTTAAAATGTAGCCTATACATACAAAGGTACATAGCCCTATCAGGGTATGTGAATTTTTTTATTTTTATTAAAAAAATAAAAAAATCATTATTTATTTGATTTAAATCGGTTTTATTTTATTCAAATCAGCTTTTTGATTTAAATTGGATTTTATTGATTTTTTTTTCGATTTAAATCAACAAAATCAGTGTTTAAAAACTTGTCAAGTTGATGCGCGTATCAAATTACTTTCACAAGCGTTTCAGAAAATATAATTCGAAAAATAATTTAAGGAAAACTTTGCATAAATCAGTGAGAACTCTTGTTTTTGTAGCTCCAAATGAAGAAGTGCATTTGATTGAAATAAAAAAATTGTATTAAATAAATAATTTGATTTAAATAAAAAAACACCCTGATACATAAACACATAATTCAGGAAATACTTGAAATAGTTTATTGTCCTTCTTTAATATTTCCATATTTTTATTCTCATCTACCCTACTGTACTGCTGTAGGCCTACTAGAGAATGACTCCACGCCACGTCGTCATACCTTACCGTACCGTAGTTGGAGAAAAGAATGCTTGCCATACCAATAAAATTCTCATCTCGTCAATGTTGCATGTAAAGCTTACGTGATGTGAAATATGGTGGTGACATTACCATCAGGAGGTATATTTTAAAGGTAGTGAAATTTAAATTTAAATATTTCATGAAATATTTCACGAAATATTACACAAAAATAAATTTCATGAAATTTTACAACACTAGTTGTGACATGGAATCTCGTCACTACTCCAATTCTTTTTTTTATAGTTTTTTTTTTACTGTACAAAAAATTAATAATAATAATAATTAATATTAATATTAATTTGGTATTGCATTCAGCCCACTTATTTTTTTCTAGAATGCACCAAACACACTCTAAAAACCTGATTTTCAAAATTTTCGCCTGCGGCGCTGTAGTTGCCCCCCAAGCCCCCCGTACTGGTCCCCTTAAGATAATTCTCCCGGTTTTTTAGTGTGTACCCACCTTTTCCCTTACAAATTAACCACTGGAGCCACTAGCATTTTTCTCGCGAAAGCTGAATACGGCGCAACGCAATTATGACGCATACGATCGTGAGCTCCTCGCAGTCTACGAGGCAATCCGGTACTTCCGTCATATGGTGGAAGCCAGGACGTTTGCAATCTTTACCGACCACAAGCCATTGATATTTGCGTTCAAGCAAAAGTCTGACAAGTGTTCCCCGCGGCAATTTCGGCACCTCGACTACATTGGGCAATTTTCAACAGATATTCGTCATGTTCCCAGTACGAAAAATGTCGTTGCCGATGCTCTGTCCAGGGTGGAAGCTATCTCGGCCTCAGTGAGTAATGAGACAATTGCCCAAGCCCAAGTTAACGATCCCGAACTCCAAGCGTTTCTCCATTCTGACACTGCACTCAAACTGAACCGTCGGAGCCTTGTTGACACAGACCTTACGATATACTGTGACACATCCACGCCAATAGACCGACCTTTCGTGCCAGTTACTCTCCGACGCCAGGTGTTTGACAGTCTTCATAGTCTGTCCCATCCCGGTGTTGCTGCCTCCGTCCGTCTTGTCTCAAGGACCTACGTCTGGCCTTCGATTAAGAAAGACTGTAAGGAGTGAGCAAGGGCCTGCATAGCGTGTCAGAGATCAAAAGTCACACGACACGTCTCGGTACCTGTTGAACATTTCAAAGCTCCTGACGCTCGTTTTGACCATATCCACATCGATCTGGTGGGTCCTCCTCCTGAGTCATCGGGATTTCGTTACCTGCTTACATGCGTAGATCGATTTACTCGTTGGCCGGAAGAAATTCCTTTTTCCGACATCACTGCAGCCTCTGCCCTCATCACAGGCTGGATATCAAGTTTTGGGACGCCCCTTTGGATCATTTCCGATCAAGGCCGGCAGCCAGTTTGAGTCAGCCCTTTCAGGTCTCTAAACCACCTGTTAGGAACTACTCTCATCCGGACAACAGAGTACCACCCTGCCGCCAATGGCATGGCAGAACGCCTCCATCGCCAGCTCAAGGCCGCACTCAAATGCCATGAAGAGGATGGCTCGTTGGTCTTGTGGTTAGCGTATCTGCTTCTGATTTGGACTTCAGTCCATCAGTTCTTGTCTTAGGAGTTTGTAAACGGTGACTTTGGAGCCGTCCTAGCAACGAAGCACATAATAAATTTCAGAGATGTTCTGAATCGGCCTTGTTGATTCTGGCGTTGATTCGCGGGTGTTCGCACTGTCCATACCACTGATTGCTATATTTCCTATTAAAAATATCGATCTTTGGTTGGTTATCGCTCACTCGTCGATTGCGTCGGGGCCTGCAGGGTTTTCTTGGTCGCTTTGATTTAAAGTCCCCCACTGAAAATCAGTTATATAACTGAGTGGGTAGACTCTAAATAAAATTTATTTATTTATTTTATTTATTTATCGCTGGACCGTTAACTTGCCATGGATCATGTTGGGCATTCGATCAGCATGGAAAGAGGATATAAAAGCTACATATATATATAAAGATAATATAAATATAAAAAAAAAATATATATATATATATATAAAAAATAATATAAAGATATAAAAGCCCTACCCGACACGGACAAAAAGATATATTCATTCATTATTTATTTATTTTATTTATTTTATTTATTTATTTAACGTCTATCCTATTCAGTTATAAAAACTGATTTACAAAGGAGGACAACTAAATAAATCTAATTACATAGATGCAGACACAACAATGAACTACATTTAAGTAAATAAAATAAATTAAATAATAAATAAATAAAAATAAATTTCATTCATTCAAGGACCTCGCGACATTTCCCACGTTTTCGTGCTCCATGACGCTGTCCGAACTCCGCTTCAGCAACCGTATGACGGGCCATACGCAATCATAACAATACATGAGAAGTTTTTCACTATTCTGCGTACAGAGAAAAGACTTGTAGTATCCATTGACCGTTTGAAGCCTGCCTTCATTCTTGACAACACAGCTCCTGATACCGCACAACCATCGACCAATCCGTTCACTCTACTCGACCGAACAAATAACGGATCAAGCACTTCACGGCTACCTATGATAGCACCCTCCTCCGGTGTCCGCAACAATTTCCAATCAACATCCGCCAATCCGTCTCAGGTCGGGACTTATGGCTATTGAACCACCTCTGGCCGATAATTTGGAAGTCGAAGAAACATGTCTGAAAAGTTTGCTGAATGAAAGAAGGCCTTTAAAATAACAGAAAAAAAATTGTGAATTTTTTTGGGCGGGACATAACCTCACTTTTGGAATATTTAGATTTTTGGACAAAAGTGTAATATACAAGTCTAGTTCAAAATTAAATTTTGAGAATCGGTTTTCTGGACATAGTTTCTTAACACCTTTAGCTATAACTTGACTATAGCTAAAATAGTTTTCTGAAAATAACAGTTGGTGTACGAATTTTTTCGTCAAACGTTACAAAACTGGAATTTGTACCGTTTGACAAAAAAATTGTACGCCAACTGTTATTTTCAGAAAACTATTTTAGCTATAGTCAAGTTATAGCTAAAGGTGTTTAGAAACTATGTCCAGAAAACCGATTCTCAAAATTTAATTTTGAACTAGTCTTGTATATCACACTTTTGTCCAAAAATCTAAATATAATTTCCAAAAGTAAGGTTATGTCCCGCCCAAAAAAATTCACAATTTTTTTTCTGTTATTTTAAAGGCCTTCTTTCATTCAGCAAACTTTTCAGACATGTTTCTTTGACTTTCAAATTATCGGCCAGAGGTGGTACAAAAGCATTATGCTGCCGTCACTGCTACCCCGCCACAAGTCACGACACGAGCAGGACGTCGCGTGTGCGCACCAGCTCGCTTCGGCAAATAGAGATTTCTTTCGCATCGCTACGCTCGTTCACTGGAGTGGAGGTCCTGTAGTGACCAACTTTATCTACTATTGGACAAGTAGGCTTATCTAGAAGGCTGTGACTTTCAACCATCAGACAGTTACCATGGAGATGGGATTGTTGATGAGAACAAATGAATGGGTTACTCTCTGGACTGCTGGCTTGGGGACAAGATGTTATTTTCTGTAGTTGTTCTAATGTGAAATTCAATAAATGTTATGATTTAGCTTACTCGAATAATGTAATCATTATGACTTCCACAGAGTAGTTTTTAGTTCGTCTAATACGTTGCGCAGCATTCTCACCAAGATTAAACCTAGGGATGAGGTTCTGTCATCTAAGGGTGTTATTTATTCTATACCTTGCGAATGTGATGCAAGATACATTGGTGAAACCAAGAGGCCTTTGATGATAAGAATAAAAGAACACAAGAACAATGTGAAACAACATAAAATAGATACTTCAAAAAAATCGCAGAACATGTGTATGAAAATCAACATCATATTAACTGGGAAAACACTTCAATCCTGGCACATGAGTCTAATGCCACTACACGGAAAATTAAGGAAGCTAGTTTGATTTCCTGTGTGGCTAATACAATCAGTGCCTTGTGTTAATTATCCAGCCATTTGGAAGAGTTTCTGTCCATCAATTTCATCACTAGATCAATAGTTTTATTTCATACGCACACTGTCCAACATGTCAATTAAATGTTCTGTTTTTTGGTATTTTATTTTTATAACATAAAAACTTTTTTGTTAATAATTTGGTACTAATGCACAGCCATATTTATAATTCTTTGCGAACTGTTTTTTGTCTTGTCTGTTGCGGTTTTTTAATTGTTAATTTTGTTTGATAAAGACTTCAGTAAAGAAGTCGAAATATCACAGTTAAATAAATATTTTGTTAAATAACAGCGAAAAGTCCAATGATTTGTATAGTGGGTTTCAGATTTGTGTATTAGCTGTCATTATCATACCTGAGCTTTTCACCAAACCTCGTTCAATGTACTTCAAGTAGTTAAGGAAGTCGCACACAGCTATTATCTGAAAACAATTATTGATTAATTGTTTAAATCATGTAGTGAGCATAAAGTGGCATCTCCAGTAGCTAACAGTTTTTTTTAATAGCGGCTATTGGCACAATATCTATATAAGCAGACAATAGCCAAGGGAGACAAATTATTAACAATAAAAAATGGCCTCACCAAGGTGATAATATAAAACTAAATGTTATTTACTAAAAACACCAATTCCAATTTATTAATGGACTCTACATTGGAGGGAAATTGCTGAATATCGATGTGCTTCGTACGCCCAGTGCCGCATTCGAAGTTAGCTTGATGGCGCTTTGGTTGTCAAAGCGCACTACGATGTGTTGATGGTCACTCCCTATGGGTATATTTCTCGATTTGTTTAGTCGGGAAACACTCCCGTAGGTGTAATTGATATTATTTACTACAATTCAGAAATTAAAAAAGTCCGCCCCAACCGGGAATCGAACCACGGATCTCCCGCATCTCATCATCTCATCATCGGATCTCGCGGGAGATCCGTGGTTCGATTCCCGGTTGGGGCGGACTTTTTTAATTTCTGAATTGTAGTAAATAATCCCAATGGGTAGTTTATTCATTAATCGTTTCAGCCATATTGCTTCTCTGGCAGCTTGGCTTGCCATGTACTCTGTCTCGGTCGTTGAGACGGCGGTCGGCGACTATCGGTTGTTCTTGCTTCACCTCGTCGTTCCGATCGGCAAAATTGTAGGCTCAAACGGGGTGGCAAAGGTTCACGCATACCATTCAATGTCAAATTTCTTTGTTTTAATGCACTTACAGAAACCATATTGATGTCCATGTTTTCAACATAAATCACGTTTTAATAGTATGTAGGCCTACCTGTTATACTTCCAAATACTTAAATACAGATCAAATGGACTTCAAGATACTTTTTTTTAAGAATACGCACTGGTTTCGTTTGATGGCAAAGGTAGAGTTTTTTCAAAATCGGTCATAAAATGGCTATCTTGAATTTAGCCATAAATATTACAGACAACACTGTAAATAATAAAATAACTGAATTCGCACGTGGCACCCGAGTCGGGAAAAACGTACTAAATCACCATAATTTTCCTTCTAATCAAAGTAAATTCATTGTTTTTCGCTCTTAAACGTAAATAAAGCAAATCATGATGAGGGTAAATGTAATTCAAACAAAAAGTACAATCAGTTTCTAATAGAGGATCCCCGCTTTATATTTTTAAGAAAATGAAGGTTTGCAAAGACAATTGTGCAGTGAATATGATTATAGTGGAATATTAGATATAATTATCACCTAGCTGGGATACAATATAACATGATATACTTTTTTGGCGAATGGATATACAAAATGTTGAATTCATGAACAAATATATGTCACAGCGCAAGACTCAATATTTTATTTCACACTTCCCCACTTCAATGCCAAATTTCTTACTTTATTACTATTATTATTATTATTAATATTATTATTATTATTATTATTATTATTATTATTATTATTATTATTATTATTATTATTATTATTATTATTATTATTATTATTATTATTATTACTATCGATCGGGATTCGATCGCGAGTCGCGGACGAGAGCGGTTGTGTTACGAGCGAGCTCCGTGCAGTCACAGGCAAGTGAATCATGTCGTGCAGTCAGTGTACTAAAAGCCTACCTCAGGACGGAGACTTTGTGAATTGTACAGGGTGTGATACAAATATTCACTACGAGTGTTCCGGCTCAAAAAAATCTACACATAAAGCCAAATCGCAAGTATTGAAATCGCAGTGGCGTTGCCAAAAGTGTAAGGCAGACGGGAAGTTCGTCCCGGGTCCCGGCACGCCCGGCACGCCGACTGATCCTGATAATATAGGTGGGTCCACTCTAGTTAGTGATTCAACGCAAAAATCTATTGAAAAAGTTCTTAGTGTTGTTTACGAGCTTCGCGACGAGCTCAAAAGTGTAAAGAAAGATCTCGAGTCTTTGAAAGTTATAAGGGAAGAGTTATTAGAAAGTAGGAAAGAAATCGATAACCTAACGCAGCGCTTAGTAGATAAGGACGTGATAATTGATGAGCTTACGGACCGGGTCCACGAACTTGACCAGTACGGAAGAAATAGGAACCTCGAAATATCAAACGTCTTGGAGGGAGAAGACAGCGAGGATTTAGAGGACATTGTTGTCAAATTAGCCAAGTTAGTAGGTGCGGATGTACTAGTGCGTGACATTGATGTAGTTCACCGAGTGAAGTCCAAGAAAGAGAGTGAATACCCGTCAAAAATAATAGTGCAGTTTATTTCAAGAAAGAAGAGGGACGAACTCTTCGCCGTTCGTCGCAAGCGGTCGGTGAAGAACAAGGACCTGTTTCCGGAGGTAGAGGGAGAAGACAACCTTCCTATTTACATAAACGAACATTTGTCACCTTACTATAAAAATTTGTTTTGGCAAGTTAAAACAAAAGCAAAGTTGACTGGCTTCAAGTTTGTCTGGTTCAGTCGCGGTACTATTTGTGTTCGTAAGGACGAAAATCTCGAGAAGTAATCAAGGTTAAAAATCCACGAGACATTGATAAATTAAATCAAGTGTAGGTTAATTGTTATGAACATGTGGGATCCACCTTTCCCCGTGACGGAAGTGGTTGATAATATTGATAATTTGGTAAGAGAATGTAATGGGTTAACACAGTTGCATTTAAACATCAGGTCGATAAAGAAACACTGGGACGAACTAAGATTACTTCTCGATAACCATCTAGGTAATTTACATGTGCTAATGCTTAGTGAAGTTAATATAAATGATATCGATAGTAGATTTGAGTTAGAAGGGTATAATATGTTTTATAGATTAAGAAATGTAAAAAGAGGTGGTGGCCTAATCATATACGTAAATGATTCGATACAATTTGTGTCACACGACGTAGTCTTTAGAAACTTTGAAGGTCTAGCAGGGAACATAATAGTAGGAAACCATATCATGTCTCTGTTGTTTGTATATAGACCTCCTAACAATAACACTAAGAACGAGTTCATTCAAGAGATAGATAAATATTGGAGAGAGGTAAATGTCGCTACGGCTGTTTTCATTGGTGATGTAAACATTGACATTATGAATGATTGTGATCCGGTTGTACAACATTACGAAACTAGTTTAGCTGCAAATGGTTTTAGTAGGTATATCACGGGAGCAACACGTGAAGAGATGGTTGGTGACAAACTAACGAGGTCGTGTATAGACCACATTTACATACGTGCTGTAGATACTCAGATTAAGTCAGCTATATGGACCTCAAAGTTGTCTGATCATTACATTATTACGGCGTTATTGAATTTACCGCAAAATGGAAAACGTGACGACGGTGAGAGCTACGTCACCCAAAATAGATGAAAAGAAACTGTTTGCGTATCCTAAAAACCATACAGTGGGACTTGTTGCTTTCCGCAAATAGCTGTGAGATTTTGTACAACTCGCTATATTTATTTTTTAAGAGGGCTTATGAACGGGCCGTTTTCGTTAAAGAAAATAATAAAGCAAAAAGGGAGAAAAAATCATGGATGACTTTGGAGTTGCTAGAAATGATGGCAAATAGAGACCGATGTTTTCATAAATGGAAAAAATGTGAAAATCTAAATCTTGTCAAAGCGGTGTATCGGGCAGAGTACAATAACATTCGAAATAATTTAAACAAAAAGATAAAAATAGCAAAACAAAAGTACTATCGTGTGCTTTTGGAAAGGAGCAGGGGCAATCTAAAAGAAACGTGGCAAACGATTAATACAATAATTGGAAAGAAAAAGAAAGAGTCGGTAGATCAGGTCATTAACAAGTTGTAAGAATATGTAGCAAATTCCTTTGCAAACGTATTTGTGGAGGAGGTGGAAAATATAATTCATAACTGTGATGTGACGTGCGTAAATAAAGATCAAAGAGAAAAAAGTTTAAACTACGATCAGAAGCAATCAATTTACATTCCCCCGGTTGATGCGGAAACAGTTAAAGAAATCATTACGGAAATGAACTCCGAAAAACAGGCTGGTTTTGACGAAATAAGAGTTAAAGATCTACAGAATATCAAATGCCAGATCAGTCCAGTAATTGCTTTATTAATAAATTTATCGATTAAAGAAGGGGTTGTCCCAGATTTGTTGAAAACATCGGTAGTAAGGCCGGTCTACAAAAAAGGAAGTCACTACGAATATTCGAATTATCGTCAAATCGCATTATTATCGGTTGTTAATAAAATAATGGAACGGTATGTGGCTGGATGTTTGAGCGATTACCTGTCCAAATTTGATATTATTAGTAAAAACCAATTTGGCTTCCAGAAAAAGAAAAGCACTTCTGATCTTCTATTAAAATTCTCGAATCTTGTAAATACAAAGTTGAATGATAATTTTCATGTTGTGTGCATGTTTGTAGATTTTACTAAAGCGTTTGATACTCTAAATCACAAGAAATTATTGTTAGCTTTGGAAAATGTTGGGGTAAGAGGCCCCTTACTACAGTGGTTCAAGAGCTATTTGAAAAATAGGAAGTTAGTTGTGAAGATCGGCAACGTTTACAGCGTGACTAAATTAATAAAATTAGGGGTGCCACAAGGATCAATTTTAGGGCCATTATTGTACTTGATATATGTGAATGGGATGACGCGATATTTTAAAATATGTTATGCGTATTTCTTTGCCGATGATTCAGCACTCGTTGCAGTACATAAGATACTGGCAACTGCGGTAAGTTATTTACAAGAAGACTACGTTAATTTGTTGAGATGGACGCACGACGGTGGGTTGATTGTAAATGCATTAAAAACCAAGATAGTACACATATCCAGTCCATTAAATGTTGACCATAACTCATTTGTTGAAGTCGTATCACATTCACTTGATTGTTTGCACAATAACGCTACCTTAAGTAATTGTGGAATTAACTGCACTTGTAAACAAATTATTGAGTCAGTGTATAGTCATGTGTACCTTGGTATTGAAATTTAAAAAGTGCTTTTCGTGGGAAAATCATATCATTAAGTTATGTAATCGGATTCGCCCATGTGCAGCACAATTATACCACTTAAAGTACATTCTCCCTTACAACTTACTGCGAACGGTTTATATTTCTTTAGTTGAGTCAATCATCTCTTATGCTGTGTTGGCCTGGGGTAATGCCTCAAATGTGTACATAAATCAAATTTTCAACTTGCAGATAAAGATTTTAAAAACTATCCTTCCAAATCACATAACTACATAACTGAGCTGTGTTCCTCAAATGAACTTTTTCGAAATAACTGGTTTGCTCCCTGTAAATAAGTTGTTTACGTATAGGTTAATCTTAAGTTATTATTATAGTAATGAGTATAAAATCGAAATCGACCATAACATCTCCACAAGAACGAAGGCAGCTAATAACTTTCGAGTTCCACTTTGTGTAAACAGATATGGTGAAAGGTCGTTAAAAACTAGTGTACCGCAGAGTTTTCAATTTATTGCCTAAAGAACTAAAAGATTTAGATAAAATTAGTAAAGTTAAGTTAAAAGTAAAAGAATTTCTCTTGTTTAATGACATTTAATTTTGTATGACGTTTAATTTTGTATTAAATTGATCTAATATCATAATTTATTTGTTGTTATATCTACTATTTTAATGTGCTGGCTGAATGTATTCATAATTGATAATAATTTGGCAACTGCTCAATGTAATGTTTACGATTATTGACATATTGTATCGATTATATTATATTATTTATTATTTAGTATTATGTCCTGTGTCTGACATAATTTGATATTGATTTTTATGCTCTTGCATTGTCCGTAATTTTGTATATTATAAATAGCCCACAGACAAGCTTCTGATGAAGCTTTGTGGGATATCGAATCCAATAGAATATGTTTGATGTGTAATGATATGCTTTATTATTAATAAAAAAAAAAAAAAAAAATCATCATCATTATTATTATTATTATTATCGCTCAATGATTTACACAACTAAAATTACCGACAATTATCTTATCGCAGCGGATTTGTATGCACCTGCGTCTGTTAGTCAAATCGAGGGTCCCTCACATAAAAAAAATACGTTTTAACGAACGAGTGCTAGGGCAAAAATTGGAATGTTGTAATTGGCCAGCTTTAATGGAATAAGATGATTGTAATGATCTTTATGAAGCAGTTGTCGTGCTTGTCCTTCAGATGGAGCTTCTCCTTTGCCGCTGACCACTATTATACTATTATTATTATTATTATTATTATTATTATATATTATATTATATATATATATATATATTATAATATTAATATATATATATATATATATATATATATATATATATATATATTATAATATTAATATATATATATATTATTGAGTATCATGTAAAAATAATAATATCATGTAATATTCAACTAAGTCTGTCTGATCCATGTATAATAATATAACTAATCATAATCCACAGACAAGCCACGTATGTGGCTTTGTGGACAACGATGTCAAAGTATTATAATACAAAATTGCATGTAATATTATTATTTTAATAAAAAAAAAAAAAAAAATTATTATTATTATTATTATTATTATTATTATTATTTTATTTGATGTATTTCATACAAACTCGGTCAAAACCGGAGCTAACATGTTGTACGGACTTACGTCAAGTACTTCCATGTGTATCTATATTACATACCTACATTATTACTTTGTCTTAACTCTAACTAAAATAAGTCATTTATAATATAGTTTGTAGATGATGTTTTCTATCTGCTGTGTACGGTCGTGGCCGATTTCTCGTCGCCATCCTAGCATTTGCTCTTCGGACTATGGGAAACCACGAAAACCATGTCAGGATGGAAGCTGTCTCGGAATCTCGAAGTATTATTATTATTTAGAAATTTACGAACTATTCTACACGTGTTGAGTATTACTGCCTTTTGAGTCTCGATGTAAACATTGGGTGGAAGATCTAGTTGTTTAATGCTTTCATGTAGCTTCTTCGGTATGATGCCGTTGGCCGATATGACGAATGGGATTGTATTTACCTTTTTCAGTTTCCACATCTTCTTGATTTCAATTGCAAGTTCACTATACTTGTCAATTTTTTTCTTCCATGTAGTCTCGACGTTATGGCACATTGGGACAGCAACGTCAATAAGGGTACTTTCTTGTTTCTTCTTGTCAATTATAATTATATCCGGTCTGTTGTGATGTATAGTTTGGTCTGTTATAACTGTGCGGTCGTAATATAATTTGAAATCTTTGCTATCTAGTACTTTCTCCGGTTTGTATTTGTAGTAAGGTGTGTGAGTATCAATGAGGTTGTACTTGATTGCTAGTTTTTGGTGAATAATGTTAGCTACTTGGTAATGTCTGTAGAGGTTATCCGTTTGACATAGTGACAGGCACCCGGATATGATGTGTTCGATCGTTTCACCCCTTACACTACATTTTCTACATTGATCGTTTACTGTCGCATCTTGTATAATGTATTTTTTATAATTTTTCGTTGCAATCACTCTGTCTTGAATAGCCAGCATAAAACCTTCTGTTTCTCCAAATAGTACCCCGTTGTTTAACCACCTCTTTGATGCTTTAATATCTACGTGACTTTTGTGTAGTTCATCATAATGTCTCTTGTGTAGGGTCTTTTCTGAGAGACATAACTCTTTTGAAGCGTCAGTTATGAGTTTCCCTTGTATGTTGATATTTTCGTTTGCTAGATTGAGTGGAGTTAGTGATATGTCAGATAGCACCACAGTCCTATGCAGTATTGATTGGTTGCTCTTTGTAAAAAAATATTTTCTTAAAATGTCACTATAACTAATACTCTGTTAACATACGACCTTGGGGGGAACGAGGTTTTCCATAAAACGAGTTTTTTTCCACACCACGAGGGGGCGTGTGATACGGAATTTGGGTGGCCCTAGACCGGAAAGGATCGAGGATTTCGATAAAAAATACCCCCGGTCGCGCGGACCCCGTCTGCCCCCCCCGTTTTCTCGAAAAGGTCCAAAATTTTCGCGCGCGGCGGGTTTCTGCACTTTAGGCCAGGGAAAATTTTTCTAATTTTTTGCGTCACCCGTCATCTCTGGAGGTGGGCAATACGCATGGGGAAAAAAGCGTAACCGTTTAAAAAAACGTCCCGTTTTCAAACGCCGGCCCTTCACAGTACCGAAATTTTTTTAAAATGTTGGGTAAACTCTAGAGCTTTGTTCTTTGCTGATTTTGAAAGCTTTCAAGAGAATGCAGAAGAGAGTGAAAAAAATTGTCCCGGAAATTTCGTTAAAACCGAGAAAAAAATTCCAAAAGTTTTCGTTTTTTCAGTGCTATTTTGAAATGTTCAAAAGTCGAATTTTAGCGGTCCCATAAAAAAGTTTTCGGTGTTCAACACCTTTGTAGGGATGTATGTATAAGAAAAACAATAGTTTGTGTACCGAAAATCGAAACCCGTCGTAAAGGTACAATGTTGAATGACTTCAGGGACGTCCGATTTAGACAATGTCCAACTTTAATGGGCCGAAATCGACGGTAAATATTTTATCTCGAGCACAAGATTGATCACAACAATGTATCGATTCGTCACGAATGATTGGTACAAACTTTTTTTATATTGAACATAGTTCGATACGATATGGAAATTACAAATTTGGCCACGTATAAAAAATTTATCTTCTGAAAATATTTTTCACCAAATTTTAAATGGGGTGGGCGGGGGCGTAATAACCAAGATTTTAGTTGTAATGTTGTGCTATTAAAATAAAAATGATTCGGAATCCGGTAATGAACGTTTTTTAAACTCTTCGTTTCACCTCATGTGGGCGAAAATTACCTTTTACCTGTTTTTTACAGTTTTGTGTGGGCATCTTTTTCTGGAAAAAATTAGGCCAACTTGGCGGTCGTAACTCAAAGGGAGAGTTATTTTTGAAAACGAAAAATATCACTTTGCACGCACGGGACATTTATCTACAGTTTTATAACAAACACTTTGTGTTTTGTTACATTCGGCCGTGTTTTTTCCTTCCGACAAGCAATCCATGTGTGAATTATTTAAAGAATGTAATAGCCATTTTCTTTTATCCAACATGATTTTTGGATGACCCGAAACGGGCCCTATTTCGACTTTTAGGTCCCTACCATGTTGGGCTAATTAATTAATATGAACATCAATCTTAATAACAAAATTATTTCGTCTCACTTTTAAAAGGGTTCCTGAGCGCGAAATTGCACTTGAAAATTAATTGTAATTCAAAAACGTAAATAAATTATTATCATTTTATTTTGCATGCTTACTGTGTCGGATAATACTGAGACGCTATTTTGAGCAAAATCTATTATATCCCAAGTGTTGTAAGAAGATGTGCAATGCTCTGCATAAAATGAGGCCCTGAAAGGTGTAAAGCCTACTATCCAATTCAAGAAATCAATTCAACACAATATTCACCTGAACAGAGGTTCATTAGAAGATAATGACATTCAAAATCCAAAATGACACACATAGGTTCTTAGAACTTGACAAGATCTACAAAGCGTATGCGTGCTAGACATTCACCTGGTCAAAAAGTTGTTTTTAAAGGGGCAATTTTGAGTAGTTAAAATATAAATAAATGTAAATAAAAATTAATTTTGAAATGAATTAATTTTATATAAATCAATGAACCACTACAGGGGTCCCGGGTTATGATAAAGGGGCAATCAAGGACACGGGTAATCCCAGGCTATTTTTGTGTGAGGGGGTAGGAGGGGGAATGTAAAGTCGAGTTTTCAATGCTTAAACATTTAATATTTGGTGAAATGTATTAGCTTTTTTCGGTTTTTACGTCACAGGGCCGCGTCCAAGGCATCCGAATTTCGAGGACTGTTTTGACTTAAACGCCGACAATGACACATTTTGGGGGGGGGGGGGGGCCGACGGGGGATTTTGGAAATGGGATTTAATACATTGATCAATATTTCAAGCCTTTTGACGAAATTATGTTCAATACCAGTATTTCCGTCGTGATGGGCCAAGATGAGTGGTTATGAACGAAGTGGGTGGTGGAGGGGAGTGAAGTCGGACTTTCATACAAAAACCTTAATATTTAGTGAAATTTAGGAACTTTTTCGGTTTGCTCTTTCAAATTATGTCACAGGGCTGCGTGCAAGGCATCCGATTTCGAGGGACTGTTTTGACTAGACGCCCGCAATACACCAGTTTTAGTGGGGTAGGGGAGGGGGGGATTTTGGAAATGGAAATTAATACATTTGATCACTATCTTCAAGCCTTTTGCAGAAATTATGTTTAATACCAGTATTTCCGTCGTGATGGGCCATGATGAGGGGATATGAAGGTGGAAGAGGGAAGGGGGGGGGGGGTGTAAAGTCGATTTTTCAGTATATAACAAACACGACAGGGACTGCAGGACGGCTAAAAACGTTACGATCTAATTTTTGCATTGGGAAATTGACGTGTTTTGACCCAGGACTACCGTCACCTTTTTGGGGTGCCAAAGGGGAATTGGGATTTTAATTTTTTCATTTTGAGTTTTTCGCCGAACCGAACACGTCAGCGGGCCGGGTCCAAAAACATAGTCAGGATCTGTCAAATTTTAGACGTGTGTAAAAAATTTCTTTGAATTTCTCAAAAAAGTGGTTGGTCATTTTGGTGATAAAAAAACATTTCTTTTCGTCATAACTCGGGCAGTTCTTCTCCGTTCCGGGCCATCTTGGGCTTTACGGAACCGGACTGACGAGGCTAATTTTTGCGTATCCCGGAAAAGCGTCCCGGAAAATTCGGCGTCACGGAAAAAACCGGAAAAAGGACAAAAGTTGTCCGATTTGCCAAATTTTTTTTTCCACAATGTTTCGGAGGTCGAAGCGAGTCCGTAAGTGTTTCGAAAAATCGTTGGTCATTTTTGGGAAATCCAAAAAAACATTACTTTTGTTAATAACTTTTGCAATTGTTGTCCAATCTCCGCCATCTCGGACACTACGGAACCGGACGTCAGACGCCGACATTTTGGCGTCCCGGAAAAACCCGGAAAAATACCAAGTGGTACCAAAATCAAAAAAATGTTTTTTAACAAGTGTTCAGGAGGACAAGGCGATTCCGAAAGCGTCGTGCAAAATCGAACGTCAATTTTGGGAAATCCAAAAAACATTTCTTTTCTCAACAACTCGGGCAATTGTGGGGGGGGGGGGGGGGCGATTTGGAAATGGAAATTAATACATTTTATCAACATCTTCCAGCTTTTTGCGGAAACTAGGTTTAATACCAGCATTTCCATTGTGGTGGACCATTATGATGGTATATGATGGAGGGGGAGGGGGAAAGAGGGTGTAAAGTAGAGTTTTCAATACATAAACCTTGACTATTTAGTGAAATTTAGTAACTTTTTTCGGTTTTGCTCTTTCCAATTACGTCACAGGGCCGCGTCCAAGACATCCGATTTTCGAGAGTTTGATTGGAGGGAGGGGGGGGGGGGGGGGGCGGGGAAATGTTAGAAATGGAAATTAATACATTTGATCAATATCTTTATGCCATTTCATTTTTGGGGCGATACCAATGGCGTCAGAGGGATTTACGGCCCTTATACTAAATTATTTTATTTTTAAATTGTTGGTCTATTTTGGAAAAATCAAAAAACACTGTTTCTTTTAATAGCTCTGGCAATTTTTGTGCGATAGGGTCCATCTTGGGTCTTTGGAACCGTATTGGTCGAACGCAGCAGGGGTTATTAACAGGAGTTATTTTTAATTGTTAAATAATGTAATCACATTTTTTACTACATCCTCTTTACCCGCAGCTTCGGGGCGGCGGGTAGGATCCGGCGACGTCCCGAAAAAGTGTCGGAAAACAAGGAAGCGTCAGCAATTGAACTTTTTGATTATTCTTGGCCATGCATTTGTCGCCTCAGATTTATACTGTTTAATTACCATAGGCGAGAATGAAAGAAAAACTGGAAAACTGTCTCGGTTTGCGATTTTTCCTCATCAGAAGGAAATGTAAAACCTAACATGGTAATACAACAGAACCTTGAATTTTCAAATAATCAGGCAACGGCTAGGAGATTCACGACCTTCGGACGGGCGAGGACACACCAGATGTTACTGGGATCGTTGCATAGCTTGGCCTGGCTTGGCCGTCTGACGCGTATTATCTGGAGATCACATTCTGTCAAGGTCAGGACCGTTCCGAGGATTGACGTAATGTGGCTCATGACGGGGCGCAGGGAATGTATCGATAGCAGCATTGCATACAAGTGAGTATGAAGTGGCGTCTTTCACATCAGAGTCCCGAACAATTGTCCCAGGAAAACATTCTCACACATTTTACACAAAAGACGTTAAAAATGTTCTGATTTCGAAAATCATTTTTCACCGTATTAGAGGCGGCGGACAGGCATCCGGCGGCGTACCGAAAGTGTCCCGGAAAACAAAATTTGTCCAGGACTTCGGATATAAACGACAAACGTTACCCGCAAACTACCGAATCGCGGCCGTACACGGACCGATTCGCGATTTTGTCGCGTCAACGAGGTTTCCAACTACGAGGTATTCCGAGTACGAGGTTTTCCACGCCCTCCGCGTAGCGGCTTTAAGCCCCGCTTGCGCGACTTGTCTAGTTGTTTATAATATAAGTCGTTCAGATCAATTAGGCCTCGTCCTTCTTGTTCTCTTGGAAGTGTCAATCTCTCTATTGCTGATTTAGGATGATGCATTCTGTGTTTGGTAAGTGTAGTACGAGTTAATATTTCCAACGCGTGGATGTCTGTCTGCGTCCATAATATTCCGAATGAATATGGCCGAATAGCAAGTTTTAGCGTGATCTTGCTTTACCGTTTAGTGCGTCTGAGGATAGATTTTATCGTCTTTAATGTACTATCA